>JACEIK010014468.1:0-21599 GCA_018107945.1 Datura stramonium | reverse complement strand
GCAAGATAATTCAAGCTAAGGCTATAATGATTATCTAAGATAACAAGTTAAAATAGAGCATGCACAATTTGATCAATGAAATGAAATACAACTATGTTAAGACTTCTTAACCTCAAGAATCAATTCTCAATCTTAGAAAACTCATGCAAATAACCTGATTAAGATATCCCACATGAATTATATCCTTCATTAAACATGTGCCCTCACGGAAAGAGAGTTACCCAATTTCACACGCAAAAATAATTTTTACATCACAACATGTGTATTAAGATATCCCACATGAATTTATCTTCATTAAACATGTGCCTCACGGAAAGAGAGTTACCCAATTTTTCACGCAAAAAATAATTTTTACATCACAACATGTGTGTAGGTACATGAATAGAATTACACTCACTCACAAATAATTCACATGCATCATGTAATGACCCATGTTTGCCTCTTAGTGATTTACTTCACTAATTTGAGGATGTATGAATGTAAGATCAAGTAGGAATTTTTAGGTTGTAATGTAACTCAGGTACGTAGGTACTATTCTCGCGCAATAGTGACTATCTTCCTAAGCACTTTTAATACATCACGCCCTCATTGCGAACTTCCTTCCCTTACTTCACCTTTTTATCCTTGGTAGTTTTCTTTTTCTCTTTTGTTCCCCCATTTCTTTTAGGCAATTTTAGCTTATTAGTAAGGAGTTTTATAAATAATTTTTCATTCATTTGTTTTCTTACTCCTGCATTAATAATCAACCATTTTCACACAAGTGCACCTTTGTCCTTTCTCAACTTTTACAACTTCCACCTTTCCTTACTTTTCATTCTTCTTCCTACTCCCGTGCTCTTCGCATTTTTCTTCTTAGGCGCTTAGAGCTGGATCAAATTCAAGGCTAATGAAATAAAAAGAATTAATTTTATGTTGCGCCTATCAAAGTAATAGAGTTTAAGGCTGCAAGGGCTAACTAGATTAATTTCATTTCGTGAGGTAAAACGAGGGATAAAACTTGGTTCATACAAAGAAATGCCTAGATCATCTCCTCCAATTCACATCCTTCATTTCGTTTCATACACAAACCGTGCAAGTTCTAGACAATCCACAATAGCGTAGAATACTCCAAACCTTACACTCATGGCACATGCTCAATTCAAGACACACATTCAAATGGAATTTCAACTCTAAACACAAGAATTCAAATTAAGCTTCAATTATATTGAGTCAAATTCAAGAGCCTAAGTGTCTCAAACATAGGTATACCACTTGCATGCTTCAACACTCAACATACTTTCATCTTATAATCATGTATAGTACATAACAAGAACATCAAGCATCAACTAGCTATGGTTTCAAAAACCCGACACCTATCGACTAATTTTCTTCTTCAAGACGCTGGGCCGTCATCCATCCATCGTCAGAAAAGGTCCCTACTATGACTACAAACATTATACAGTACAAAGAAAAAAATTTATTCTTCGGCTCAAAGACTTCCGCCGAAAAGAACCGACAAGAAAAACCAACGGGTGATGAATTCATGCTTGACTCACAAAAAATTTTCAAATTTCTCACAATTCTCACAAGCATTACGTTCACCAACGATTTGTTAGACACAAAAATATTTTGAAATTTTTTAAATTTCTTTTAAACTTCTGAAATTTCTCACCCCACACTTGAATCATGCTATGTCCTCATAGCATCAAATTAACACTTTAAGAGGGTGAGAAATACTCCCCGAGGCCTTTAGGCCTAGCGAAACAACATGGTTTTCTTCTCACTTACACAAGGTGTTCGACCTCACACTTTTTCTCTTCCATGCTTGTTAGCTTCCTCCTCCAAGGGTACTGTACTTCCCTCCATCCGTGCTTAACTTTCCACCAAAACAACAAAAAGATGAAAATAAATAAAATCAATACAATGCAAGAAATTAAAATGGATACCCGTGGTACCCTTGCGCCTCCAAAGCAAGACCTAATTTTGCATCGCGCACGACGTATCAGAGTTTCGCCCACTTTTTTTCCTCCACCTTGAGGATATGATCTCACCCCTAATTTCTTCTCGTAATTTTCTTTATGTTCTAGGTGGTGGTGAAAAAGTGTCGTGACCAAGCAAGAGATGTCGCCTTTGGATGTTTATTGGCCCTTACGTAAGGAAGTCATTATGTCTATTTGACTCAAGAAATTTCAAAATATACGGGGCTTGGTCCTCCTCTAGACATTCCTCTATAAGCTTGGGAGACTCTATTTCTATTTCGTCACCCAAACTCAATGTCGAAAAATGCTTCGAGTGGGGTCCAATACACCTCGACTCTGAAACTACATTGTGATTGACCTCCTTACTTGTATACACCTCCTCCACATCAACATCTACCTTCCATTAGTGTCGTAATGGGGTATACTCTATCTCTTCCCCGAACGAATTTTTCTATAAGTATGAGCTCATCACTTCGGACACTCAATGGTGTTCCCCAAATGCTCAAGCCATCTCGAAAATTCGCCCTGCTTTCCTCTTGTAGTTCCTCTTGAATATCGCCACAACCTTACTCGGCAATTTATCACAAGCTTCAAATTTCTCAAAGAATCATCTCCGTAAATTTAAAGCTCATCTTTTTAGAGCTTCTCCATTCTCCTCCTCCCCGAACTATCAATGTCACCATTGCCTCCTTCATCGCTTCCGATTGCTCAAGGAGTTGTTTCAGCATGTCTTCTATTCGGCTTGGCGTCCCAAGTCCTCACTTTTCGCATGCCTATATTCCATCAAAAACAAATGTAAGGATCATATTGGGGGCTCTGGGAGTGGGAGTATGCACCTGGACAAATTATTCCAATGGTCATCTTGACCACTACATATGTTACACGTACAAAGGTTTCCACAAGTGGTGTCCTCCAAAATTCATACAAGATTCATCAAAATATGAGTATCCACCATTTAAACCAATTGTATTCCACGATGTCATGTCAAGAAGGGTATTTAAAAAAAATGCATTTAAAACCAAAAATTAAGACCAAGTTGTCAAGCGATAATTATTAGAATTTGTAAACTAACACTTAAGAAAATTCTTGCCAATTGCCGCCACCGCAACGGCCCCAAAACTTTTTCGATCGTCCGGATGACTACCCAAGTGCACGTGGTCGAACAAGTAGTAAATCACAAGTAAGCCAAGTATCGATGCCACAGGGACTGACTATGGGCGTATCTACCATGTCAATTAACTATAACTCTAAAATGCGTATAACAATGTAAAGAAAAGTTTTTATATTTTGTTTCCTAAATTTGTACTAAGTCTAAAATGAATATACAGCTTGAGTCTCAACTATGAATGTGAGCATGCCGAGGCTAAAACGAACATGCTGTAGAGAAATTAATTATCGATACAAGTGGTTAATCTTTCCTCCGGTTGCTAGTCTTTAACATATGTCTATGGATTAAAACTCGTGATGGAACTCAACTTAAGAATCATGAACCTTCCACCTACATTTCGTGATAAGAAGCAATTCATGTTCTAGCCATAAAACCGATTCTGTGATTGACTACGACATTCGTGCATATTTCTATCCCGAAGCAACCAATTCCCAATTTTCCCAAACAAAGAAAAGATCATATCCTATTAATTCACAACTTTTCAATTTCGTGCTCTCTCGATAAGTGAAACCGAACTCTTTAGATGTACATTAACATTGGCCAAACATTAATGCAGAGAACAAGATTAATAGAACAACCATGGAAGAAAAGATGAAAAACCGGGGACAGATCAACAATCACATTTCAATACATTTGTTCTTAACCTCAAAGAAGAAGTGAAATTAGCCACTCATTTGTGGATTAAACATCATCAAATGAGTGTAAATCATACAAATAATTGAAAGAAAGGAGAAAGAGATAGAGAAACCCTAAGATTTCGTCCTCAACCGCCCGTAACCCACGTTCTTGCTCCACCAAGTCCGAATATCTAAAAATGAACCTAAGTGTGCTATTTATACTAGTGGGAATTTTTCCCGTAATAACAAGAAATGTGCCACGGAGTGCAACGCGTGGAGCACCGCTCCGTGACACGGCCCAAACGCGGAGGCTTCTGAATTTGCCCAAAAATTGACCCAAGGCAGCCCTTGCCGTATTGGGCGTGAGTGTCACGCTAATACCTGGCAAGCAGCATGACACATCCCTCGGTCGCGCTGATGGTACGCCGTGGCACGACATTGGGCGCGGCTGGGTGCTCACTTTCTTGCTTGCCTCGTGGCGCTTCGGCATGGGGGACGTGGCACGGCGGGCTGGCGCAGACACGACGCGGTGCACGCCTGCATGCGTGCCTTGCCATGGCCTACCCTTCCGACTTTCGCCCGCTGTTTTTCCGACTCCATTCCTTTCCTTCACCAACTTATGATTTAGTTCCTCAAAATCATTGAAACCTACAAAATAAGGACTAATCATGTTGGTTAGCACATATATTCACATTTATTTAAAATTACATGAAAATGTACATAATTAATTTGATAAACAAGACTAATTTGAGGTTATATAGCGTAACTCAGAATGCTATTTGCCCGAGATCACACGTGCTCCTACAATTTACGAGAATAGCATGAAAATAGCCAATCCATGCCAAGGATGACATCAAAATTGGTCATGGCTAACTTTACTAAGTTTGTTGAGGTGACTTTCAAGGACTATGACAGGCAATTTCTATATACCCATCTAGCTACAACTGAATCACCAATTGGAGTAGAGACTGAGAAGGGTTCTTATAAGATTTCGGAACTCACTCCGAAACTGCTAGCTACATTAGGCATCACAAAAGATAAAGTAGCCCCTAGGTCTGACAATGCATATACATCAAGATGGAATACTTATAATATACCAGTGACTACATCCCGGGAAACCTCCTCGCTTCCTAACGGTATACTAGGGCATAAAATCTATTTTTTCGCGTTTCCGCCACTGTACTAGTAGATGCCTCGCCGAGCCGGGTGTTCTGTGTGGAGTTGCCGAACTAAAAGCCGGCCTCACCCTTCATGACCCCGCGTTCATTTACCGGACAATCTTTAAGAATGTGTTTGGGCTTCCCGCATTCGGGCAAGCACCTATACCCACCAAACACCGGCCTCGTGGGTCTCCTGCCACATCTACTATACTGGAGGGTTGGTGCATGTAGGTCTCTGCTACTTAACTCGAGCCTCGATGCTGCCCTTCTTGATCGCTCCTGACCTGGATGGCACAAACATAGTCGGTGGTTTCCGCGATGAAGATCTTTGGTGGGACTGTTGATGGTACCAAGTAGGTCTCTACTTAGGAGAAGCCGATGATACGCCCCGGCCCTCTTGGCTTCTCTCTCCCGCTCTCTAATCTAAATCAAGCCCATTCGCCGAGCGTACAAGACTATCCAAGCAAATTCAATGTCCCGAAGAAGCATCGCGGTCTAGCAATCCTTGATCAAGTAGTCCGCTATCCCGTGTACAAACCTCGGCCGATGTGCTCCTATGGTCCTCCGCCATCTTAAGTGCATACATGGACAAGTGAGTGAACTCCAAGGCATACTCCCCGAACCGTCATCACCCTTTGCTTATGATTCAGAAACATGGCTTCTTTGATTCTCCTTATCTCACGAAAGAATCATCTGGCAGCAAATGGAATACATCCTTACCGAGGCCATCTCCGACGCCCTACTATCCTTCCATTGTTTGAACCAAATGCAGTGACTTTCTACCGAGCACAGGCCAAATAAAGACATTCCTCCAAGCTACCTCATAACTGAAAGTGATCCTAAAATATCCTCAATGAACTCACGGGATCCTCATACACTCGATACAAGGAACTTGGGAGGGTTCATCCTCAAAAAGTCTCAAACTTCACCGTCACCGCAGCCCCCGTTCGCGGCATGCGCTACCACCTACCGATTAACCCGGGCAACAAAGCCTGGCTAACATTTGAATGGCTACCCCCGGTCCCGCGTGGGCAACCGACTCGGGTACATCCTCCTCATGGGCCGGTGTCTGCGCCCATCTCCATTGCCATTTTCATGGTCATTCCCATTTCCGTTTCTCCTTCCATTAACTCTCAGGCATCATTCCGCACACACATATAGCATGAGTGAGAAAGATAGAGAGATATTTCATCGCATGACTTAGATTATGAAAGAAGGGAACATTTCCCGAATGTCTCGTAGCCTCTTCGTCATAAGTGTGGTGAGATTCACACCCATAAAAAGGACTCTACTTAACACGACTTTTTAGCACCCTAGGACACTTCAAAACCTACGTTATATTACCAAGTTTGTCACCATCCGAACATAGGCTCCGGATTGAGACATGGGACAAAGAATCTCGAGAGGCTACAAGTCGCTCCATGGCATGAACATACATCTAAATCACAATCATAATTTAATTGCGTATCATCATAAATAACATAGCGGAAGCCTAAGCAAACATGGCATCTTCATACATACACGAAGTCTAGAGCCGAATATAAACTACGTCCGAAAAGCTGCCTAACCTTGACGAGTTGACGTGGACAAGACCCCCAACTAACTCACTAAAAATATGTAAAACCTGGAAAAAGACAAACTATGGGTGATAAACAGAGCTCCGCAAGATGAGAGGAGTCACCAACTCCGCGTGAAGTGGCCAAAGCTCGGGACCAAGTTATCACGAGACTCTGTTTGAATATTAGAGCCTATATCATAAAAATGATACAACATTGAGTATCCGATCAATATGTGGAACTTCCCATATTGCAAGGTAAGTAAAACCACTAAGTAAAACTCATAAATCATGCATATCATAAAACATAATCAAGATAAGATTCTCGAGAGTAAGGATTGAATGTTATTTTGTGAAATCATGATCCGAACATAACTAACATCATAATTGAATCAAATGACCCTAAGCCGAAAACTAACAATCATAAGTAAAACTGGAATATTGGGTCAAACCTGAAAACGTAATGTCATGACTGATGTACATGCATAACTGTAATAATGAGGAATAATGGGAGACACGGTCATATAACCGACATACTATGATAGAGCTTATGTGGTCCCGACTATCACACTCAAAAGCAAGGTAGCCGCCCAAAGCCTTGTCAAGGCTAAGGGTGCTACCATGATATTGATATCAAGATCAAGGCCCCTTGGGGTAGGGAAAGCTCCAATGAGGTCCTTAAAATAATTTGACTATAACTACGTTGCGTACTTCTTAGGCATAGGTTTGACTCACCCTTAGCCTACTCGTGCTATACATTACTCCTTAAAACATTCCATATGTCTCTTACGCTTTCAATGAAGTCACCATCGCCTAATGATGAAACTGAATAATAACATACATGCATAATATTACATCATAACATGACGAACCTTGGCTCAAACCATACCACAAGATGAAAATACGAGGAGTCTTGACCCCAAAATCATGTGGTAAGATAATTCGTGAAACTTCAAGTAAAACATACTCTACATATGGACTTTCCCAATACTTAAACAAGCTTGAAATAAACTTTGAAATCATACTTTCTTAATAAAATCTCATCATACATGAATTCAATACTCATAGATCTCAACATTCATGAACATTCATGGATGGGAATCATAGTTTAAAAAGCATGAAAATAAAATTTATAATTTAAATCATTGAAAAATCTTCACATTAATCATAATCCTTCATTTAAAACATGCTTAGATCATATCCAAGAATTGAAAACGTAGGACTATGCATTGTGTAAAAATCCCATCGAATCATCAATTAGAACATCGTGAATTGAGAGGGAATTGGGGTGTGACATTGAGAGTGAAATCTTCCCTAATAACCATATTTCATCAAATAGAACATGAGGAATTGAACCCATATATATATCATGGATAATTGTACGGTATTGGGTTAAACCCTAGAATTTCACAATTTGGATCTTGAAAAGAGATCATGGAATTTAGATTGAAAATGGAATGACTATGGAAGGATTTCCCCATTCATAACCCTACATATCTGAGCTTGAAGAACCTTCAACTTGATTGGAGACCCAATGGGAATTGGGATGAAGGAGATGATGAAACCCTAGCCCTTCGAGGATTTCCGATCTTCACTTTGGAGTGTTAGGAGTTGAATGATGGTCACGCGATGATTAAAACCTTTAAAATACCCTTTAAGAGGCTTTAAACAACTTAGTTTAGGAGTTAGAACTTAAGAATTATGAAAACAACCTTAAAACCCTATTGGAAAAATTACACGATTGCACTCCACGAGTGACCCGACGACCCACAAGAGACTTGACTGTCATCGCCCGATGTGCGTTGCCACCGTCAATTTTTCCAATTGTTTTTCTAATATTTTTCTTGATGCATCACTTGACTCCATTCATCGTGTCACGAGGTAATGGGTCACTTAACAAGTTGTCGAGAACTCTAAAACTCACTTTTCACCCATGCCTCCCACTTAACAAGTCAAACAATGACCCGTTAGGTTGGCTGGAGAGTCACATGATGCCTTATCATGTGGCCCGATGTAGGTTTTCTTATTATCTCCCGTTTTAGCCTCGGGCATAAGTTTAGGGACTTTTGGGTGTTACATTATCTCCCATTTGGAACATTCATCCTCGAATGTAGGTTAAGCATAACTGGAAAGCTAGGGAAAGGAAACTAAAATGTCAAAGCTAAACAACCATAGCCGAAAACTACCAAAGAGTGACTCCACTTGAATGATTTACATTATTGAACCTAATTCATGGATATGAAATTACAAAGGAACTTAGAGACATGAACTTGACATAAAACTGAATACAGTAGTAAGGAGGAAACTAGTACTCATGATAAAATTCGAGCCGAAAGGGAAAAGACGCTGTATTTAGCCATTATATCTACTTTGGCTTCCCATGTAGTTCTCTCTCAAAAGCTAATTTCTCCACAAAACCCTCGTGTGGAAGCTACTTCCTTGTTTCTCGAACTTCCAAAACCTACGATCAAGGATCTCAACTCGGAACCTCTTCAGGTAAGGCTATCCTTCACACCAATATTATCTACTAGAACAACTAAAGCCGGATCACCATGCACTTTTTCACAGAGACAGATGAAACAATGGATATACCAAAGCTAGCTCTATTGCACTCCAACTCATATGCCATCTTGCCAACTCGCCTTGTAATCCTATATGGACAAACATATCCCCGAGTAAGCTTTCCAAACCACCTAACTCTCATAAAAGAAGACACTCGTAAACACCCAATTACTTTCAATATCAAACTCAAGCTCTCTCCTCCTAACATCCGGATAAGATTTCGATGACTTCGTGGCAGCCTTCAAATTTATCTCTAATAAGATAAACTTTCTCCATAGCCTTATGAACTAAATCTATCCCTACTAACGTAGATTCACCTACATTGAACCATCAAATAGCTGATCTACACCGCCGCCCATTAAGAGCTTCAAATGGAGCCATCTAAATGCCAAAGTGATAATTGTTATTGTAAGCAAACTCAATGAGGGGTAACCGATTATCCCAACTACTTTTGAAATCCAATAACACAAGCCCTCAACATTTCCTCAAGAGTCCGAATGGCCCGCCCTGGCCAAAACCATCTGCTCGCGGATGAAAAGATGTGCAAAGCTTCACCTAAATACCAAGTCCCTTCAAATGTTTTTAAAACTAAGAGGTGAACTGAGTACCCCTATCTAAGATAATTGACAAAGGAATCCCATGCAATAGATCCAACAACCAAATGTACAATCTAGTATAATCTTCTAGTAATTTGAAGTTTTGACTGGTAAAAAGTGTGTGTTGATTTGGTCATCCCTTGCCTACAATCACCAAATAGAGTCATAGTGTCGGGCCGGATATGAGGCAACCTTTTGTAATGAAATCCATATTGATCTTCGCCACTTCCACGAGAAATGCTAATGTCTTGAAGCATACCTCTAGATCTTTAATGCTCAAGCTTCACCTATTGGCAATTCTGACGCTAGGCCACAAATTCTGCAATTCCTTCTTCATGCCATTCCACCAATAGACTTCTCCTAGATCATGGTACATCTTGGTTGTACCTAGATGTATAGAGTATTGAGAGTCATGAGGCTCACTCAATGTCCACTCTATCAAGTCATCTACACTAAAAACATAATCACCCATATCGAGTAAACCATCTCGCTTTTTTGGGAGAAAACCACCACTTTCTTATTCCGCATTGCTTCCTTCAACTTCACTACGAAAGGATCATCATCTTTCCTTGATTTAACTTCTATCACTATCATGACCTCGAGTTTACACCCTAGCCATTACACTTTAGACAAGGAACCCCAAAGGCCTCAAGCTCACCTTACGACAGAAATATAAGATATCCTATTGATAGAAACAACCAACAACATGAATAAGCGGAAACTAACTTCAAGAGTTTATTAAAAACCATAATTACAAATATAACAACACTTGATATTACGGTGAATCTATCTAAAGAAGTCTCGAAAGCCTTCTACTAAACTAATGAGTTGCCGGGACAAGCCCCCACTAACTCCTAAAATCAAAACTAATAGATGAAGAAAGTATGAATATAAATCACATCCTCAGGAGCTAATGAATCACTACTAGAAGCCGAGAGGGAATGAAGCGATCTAACCACGAGACTCGAGGTTGGAGACCTAAATCTATTTCATGAAACGATATAGCACGTAAAAGCGTGCACAGCATTTGGAATGTACCGCTCATGTGATAACGTAAATAATAAAATAAACAAATATATTACAAGGAAATACAAAGTATATCAACCCAACCGATTAACACGCCACTATCCTCTTATGATACACACACACACACATATATATACATGAAACTTTCCTTTTGATCTGCTTTCCAGCAGCCACTGTCAACCCATGCATAACAGCTGTTTCACGTGGCTAAGAGCTAACGTGTAATCAGCAGTCAATGTGTCGATCATCACTCTGGAGGTCTGCAGGATACTCTTTATGAAGGCTTCAGCAAAATTTTTGTGCCCATTCATACACTGGTCGTACCATAACAGCAATTCAAGGGCTGCCTCTACAGTGGAGAGTCTCACTGAATTCAAGGAGTCATTTCTTATTATGGAAGAATCTATTTAACATGGATTTCTCATGCTATGGAGGATCCCGATCGAGCGAAGGAGTCACTTCCCCTTCGCGGCGTGTGATCCCGACTCCACTGGGAGGGAAACATTCTCGACCATGGAGATTCCCTGCCAATTAGAACCCGAGAAGTACTTATCTCGATTATATATTTTGTTTTTATCTATAGCAACAGTCGTAAATATGCACATTCTCTGTTACTATACAACATCCATTTAAGAAGAATAGGGGTACTTTCTACTAACAACAGCCCAACATTCTAAAATGTAAATCTCATGCTTTATCATCATAATTCATATTATCGTAGAGCCACATCAATATTTATTCAAACATCTTAATTTAGTATCTATAGATTCACATCGTGCATTGTACTACCACATTAAGTTCTGCCTACATCATTCAACATGCAATGCTGTAGTCATTCATGATCCATAGATCCAATTTGTACCTTAACATGCATACATTGATTCATATTTTAGATTTACAAGTGAAGCAATATACTTAACTTATAACTTATACATTTACAAATGAAGATTCATGGAACATACATCTTTATTTCGTAAGACCCATTTTTGAGATTACTCAAATTCATGAGAAGGATAATAATTAGGCCATTACCATAAATTTACTCATAGAAAATAAAAACTATCGAAAGGCATAAGGGAAATACATAAATGTAAGGCTTTCTTAGGCAAATCCCCACATTGGTTTAGGCGAATCCCACACGTGTTGGGAAGAAAATGAAGAGTGCTTTATAAGTGCTGGATACCTTTCCTTGTAGACGCGCTTTAAAACCATGAGGGAAAAAGGCTCCAAAGCGGAAAATTTCTACAAATGTGTGTGGACTCGGGTTGTTACAGCTTGGTATCGTAGCCGGTGCCGGGCAGGTGGTGGGCAAACCTCTCGAGACGCTCGAGTCCTGGGGGCAGGGGGTGAGTGTAAGGCTCTCCTACGCGAATCCTACATGGGTTGGGAGGAGAATGAAGAGTGCTTATAAGTGCTTGGATACCTTTCCTTTGTAGACGCATTTCAAAAACCGTGAGGGGCGCCCATCAGTGGACAATTTCTACAGCGCGCCCGGGCTATTACAATAATTTTACTTCCAATTATTCAAGCCCATAAACTCTACTTTATTTTCAAGATGTATATCAATTGCACATTCAATTTCTTAGGGATAATCGTATCCATCTTCACATATTTAAACAATGTGGTGTAAGTAATTACCATAATCGAGTGAACAATAATAAAGCTTCATTCAAAGCTCAATCCATATATGAAGAGAATTCTATAATCTCACATTTTTCCTCATCCAACACATAATTCAAGGTAACCCACTTGTTTTAAATCATACTAATCCATAATCATAATGGGTCTTGGAATTTAAATGAATATGTAAGAGTTCACCCATCAATTTAAAACCCTGGGTAATGCTTTTCTTGGATAATTGAAATTTGGCTTTTGATTTGGGCCACAAGGACAGAATATCCCTTGTTGAAACCCACATACTCGATAGAAGAAACACCGCTCGAAATTATACCTTGAAGTTTTGATGAACACCTTTGGAAAATCCTTGAATCTTGGGATGAGAGGAGGAAGAATGGTTTGAGAGGTATCTTGAGAGAATGGGAGTTTAGACTAGAAGAAACCCTTAAAAACATCCCAAATAATACTTAAAACGATGTAGTTTAGAAGTTAAAAGCATAGACTTCATTTAAAATACCCCTAGAAAATGCGTGAGAAAATCCTTCGCGCCCCTCACGAGGCACACGACGTCGCTAAGGGGGCAACGACTGTGGGATACGAGCCGTTGAGTGCACCGGTTCAAGTCCCTTTTTCTCGCTTCTTCCTCCCCTCGGTGACTAACGAGTGGTCGTACACGACGACTCGTCCCTCCTTCCGTGGTTTCCACCGGCTCCTGTGCCCACACCAAAATTCCCGCCTTCACCTAACGGCGACATAATGAGTCGTGGGCGTTTCCAACGACTCACTGGGTCGCCCATGGACACTCGCTCCAGCACTACCTTCTTGACTTCTCTTAGATGGGTCTCGACTCACTCTACTCATGGGGTCTCTTATCGAGTCATCCCCCTACTCGTTCTAAGACAAAATTTTCCATCTCCTATTGGAATATTCTCCTTACACATAGAATATGATCTTAGAAGCATCCAAAGGTGTTACAATATCTCCCTTGGGAACATTCCCCTTAATGTACAAGCAAACATACAAAAAGGATAGGGACTAAACTAAAATCCTACAATCAATCTATAAAAGCTAAAACCTATTGTGAACATCGTGCTTCGGGATGATATTACACATCCGAATTGGACATCCAACTTGATCATGCATGTTATGGCACGAAAGAGACCAAAGGACATGAAACTAACATAGCACTAGATGGAACATTAAGAAGGATACTTCTTTAATCGGGTCACCGAACCGATGCGATGAGCCTTTGCCCTCAAGTCACATTTCCTTGTTATAGGTTAGGAATTCATAATATCTTATCTAACTTCAACTAAAGGTCCCATGCGCACAAATCATTCATGACATCTAAAACCCTCGCACGTACATGAGATAAACCTAGGTCTACCGGAAGCACAAGCATGTTCTGTGTGGACCGAGTTCTAACCGATCATACTAGATACGTGAACAACACACATAACCGATTCATAAGACGGAAAGGAACAAAAGTATCAGAAATAAGATCGACACGTTGTCCGAAGCGGTTATCTATAATTATCCGGGGAGCCCGCACATAGAGATGGGTATATCACAGCTTTAACCGAATCCACAAAGAAATTATTCGAACTCGAAGGAGTTGACATATCATGACCGTTAGGTTAGAACTCCCTACTATCAAATACCGATTCGACTAGGCTCACATACTTACCACCCCCTTAGCTTTAAGCCATCATTCTATGCTCTTGAATATTTCTCATGGCCTGAATAATTCACTAACTCAGCCCTTTTCACCTCTAACCATCACAAACTTTAGCCTTATATTAAAAGCCATTCACATCACACATCGACAACCTCTTCTCAACAACAACCACAAGCTCATTATTCAATACCGGGGTTTTAGGGCTAGCAATATACAAAGAGTTATGCAAGATTCACAACATACCCGTGGCTACCATCGGTGACTTTGCCTTATCCTCGTGTGTCAAGGCGACATAGGAGTTGTTTTGATGATGTCCGCCACCTGTGTGTCACGGCTTGAACGGAGGTCCGGATCGTAACATGGGACAAGGAGCCCCGAGAGGCCCAACTCGGCCCATGGATTAAGCATACATCTAACTCAATCGAGAACTGAATAATCATTAACACAATCATAGCTTTAAGTTCGACTTAAATATAACATTCTAATATAAAATTCAAAGTCAATACATACATATGTATAAATAGCCTCTAAACATGACGTTGATTCTGGACAATACCCCAACTAACTCAACAAGTTGAAAACTAAAATACACAAAGAAAGATAGATAGTCTAGTCCACTAAGATAAGGATTCACCAACCACGTAAGACGCTAACTCCGATAAGTTGTCCAAGAGCTGGCCAACCAGAGCGGCCTTGTATCATGAAACAATATAGCATAGAAAGTAAGTGGTCAAGACGTGGAATGCACCGAGTATGCAAGGGAAGTATAACCGCTTAAGTAAAGTAAATCACTTAAAAACATTTCATAACATATTCAATAGCATTCAAATCCGGGAGGAGGGCTTGCATGCATTCTTCTTCTCGAAATCATAATATTTTCATAACATTACAATATATAGCTTCATAATACACCATAACCGACTCGAATGACTCAACGCTGAAATGTGACATTTATATGAAAAGCTGAACAATGAGTCAAACCTTGCCTTTAGAACATGCATGTATAAAATTATAACCATGATTAATGAATACAAAGGAATCACATAGACAAGGGGGAGACTCGTCACTAAACCGACATATATTGATAGAGCTTACGTGGTCTCGACTATTGCACTCAAGTGCGCATCCGCCAAAACCTCGGGACAAGGCTAAGGACGCTACCATGATATCGATATCAAGCTCATGTAGCCATTAGGGCCTAGGGATAGCCCACAAGGGAGGTCCTAATAATATAATAGAATCAACCTATGTTGGCGTGTAGTTCTCGGGGGCATAGATGATCGACTCCTTAGCTCAAGCATGCTAGACTCTTCTCCCAAAAAACATCAATTTCTATATCGTATATAATCGAAGATCTACACGCCTAATGACGACATCAAATGATCAATACATCTCAAATACGAAATCATGCATAGGGAGAAGCGAAGTTCAAAACACACCACAAGCCGGTAAACATACTTGGGAGCCTTTTTACCCAATCCTGTGGTAAGCTTTGCATAGTAAGAGTTAACTCAAAATATACCACAAGATACAATGTAAAATTTGGGAGTCTTCGCTCCAAAACAATGAGGTAAGCTTAGTTCGGGAAAAAATCATCATTTATATTAACATATGGCATTTCCCAAAGCTTTATCATATTTAGAAATACTCAACTCATTGAAACATAATTATAGACATGGGTAGCTTCAAATCATTCTTTTCATCATAATATCTCATCCTTATCACATTTACTTCATAAATCTCACTTTTCATGATCATATCACCAACGGGTTTCCACATTCATAAGTGCTATGCAAAATATACTTATTGAAATCATTATAAATCATCCCATGCTAAACAATTCGAGCAATAAAGTCATAATTAATTCATACCACGTAAATAAATTGAAGATTTATGCATTTGGGTAGAAACCCTGCTACTGATCATAGGAAATTCTCATATGTAATAAAAATTGGGCATGGGTATGGAAGAAGACACCCAGTCATAACCCTACATGCGAAAGAAGGGATTGGATTTACTCACATCTCTAATTTGCCAAGAGGAATTTGAATGAAAAAAATTGAAGAATTGCCTATATCACCTCTTCAAACTTTCAAGCTTGCATGCATGGTAGAAAATAACTTAGAATAGGTTTTCCTCCTCAGTCCACCCAAACGAGCCTTAAACAATGTAGTATAGGGCATTAGGATGTATGAATGATGAAAATACCCTTACTAATCACAATGTAAAACACTACACGAACCAAACACCGGACGCATCCACAAAGTCGCGTTGGAGGGCACTACACAACCCGTGGTATCTCGGATATTGTGGTGGCTGTATAGGCTTAGGTCCTTGGCTCAAACAATGATTGAAACAACGATTTTCCTTCAACGGGTCATTCATTCGAATGTGGTTTCCTTCTGCCAATTTTATACTTCCTCAAACCATCGTTACTAGAACCTCGTGGAGTGGTGGTCGTTTGTCATATACACTAGCCATCTCGATGAAGGGTGTACTTACACACTTTATGTGCACGCATTTTGCCCACAAATTTACAATGTTTTGAGAACAAATTATATGTGTTTTCATGTGCTTATGCTACATATTTGTTAAAAATGCTAAAACCACGTGATGAGATATTTTTAGGGCTTGGGATGATGAATTTGAAGGTATTTAAGGTTTATTGATAAAATGTGAATAAGTGGGATCGAAAGATGCAAAAATTGAAGGTCGCACGAGGATAGAACAAGTCGCTCGAGGCAGCTCCCGCACACCGGCGCAATGCCAGCGCGTGAGCGGCACTCGCATGTGTGCACTTCAGCGCGAGGCGCCACATTTCGGGTAGGGGCATGCGTGAGGTTTCAAAAATCAAGCCGCATAGACACATGCATGCGGCAAGAAGTCCCACGCGAGGCGACTTCCTTCCAGGTCTGGGCGAGGTGTGCGACGTGGCAATGACAATGCGACATTGAGAAGGGTGACACGGAAAAGGTTTCCAACGGACAAAAAGTTGGATTCCCAATACAACAAGGAAAAGAACATTAAAGTCCAAGTCAAATTCAACAAGGAACAAGGAAAACATGAATCTACAATAAATACCCCTTTATTTTCATGTAATAGCTTAATAAGTTGGAAAATCAAGTTTTAGGATCAAGCTTTAGAATGAAGTTTTAAATCAACCTTTACATCAAGTTTCAAGTCTTACAATATAGTTTTGAGAGTTAGTTTTATTTGAGATACGATTGTAAAGTTGTTCTCTTATTTTTGCATTAATCAAGTGAAGGTTCTTCCAATAATTATTGTAAGTATTATTTTATGCATTTGTCTATGAATGCTATTAAATTACTTATGAACATGATAGGCTAAAAACAACCGTAGTAGGGGTTGTGGGAACCATGGTGAAGTAATCTTAACTAGTAAAGCAGTACTAAGTGATTCTAAACCAATACTAAACGCTTATGTTGTATTCTCTTCATCTTTAACGATCTCTAATCTGCACAACATTAGTTCATGTATTCTTTACTTGCTTTGGTCGAAGAGGTAGAGATTAGGAAAAAGAATTACAACAGATCCTTGATCTTGATGATCATTGTATTAACTTGAGCCTGTGTGACAAAGGTTATATTCAGACTTAATGATAACCGCATTGCAAAACTCATGCGAGACTTGGTCTAGTAATTGAGGATAGACATTCAATAGGGATTGGTCGATCGCTTTCAATAAACCTAAGTTATCGGGCTCTATAATTAAAGTATTGGAATAGATCACTAGTGTAAAACCCGGCAGAAGCTAAGGATCCATGGGGAGAACTCACCCTAATAAATTGCGTAAATTTGGAAACAACCACCAACTTCTCAACATTGTTACTTATTTTTACAAATCCCCCCCCCTAGATAATAATCGACTAAAAAAGCTTAAGCACTAACGTTTTTCTATATCCTTCCATATTAACTGTGGGATCAACCCCAACCTCTTAGTTGGGTTCTTTATTGACAACGTCCTCTTCATAGTTTAGTTGGAAGTGTGGTTTGAGCGTTATCAAAAAGTGGGTTGTTGCCGGGGAATACGGTTTAGGATTATATTAATTACTTGTGTTTAACTTTTAGTCTTTATTTTGTTATTTTTTTCTTTTATTTTCTGACGTGTCATAGGGCAGCGTGGTTAAACAAGCGGCCAAGATGTGACCACGGTCTCAGCAAGTATCTTTATGAAGTCTGAGTAATCAAGATACCTGTGTCGTGCCGTGACATTAAATCAGGCAGTACATGGGAGGAAACCCAAGGTAAATATTTTTGTTCGTTTTTACATGTTTGTTCAAGTGTGCAGGTGATAGGTCATAATTTTCAATAAAGATTGAGCTTAAATATTGAAGACAAGGAGTAAAGGCCCAGGGAGTTCTTTTTGCACTCTATTACTTTATGCTTATTTGTTTTAGCACTTGAGATAGTGTAACCAATTAAGTGTGGGGTGGGAGATGTGCACTTCATTTTACCATGCATGTTTTAATTGCTAAATTTGCACATGATACGCCTAGTTTATTTTTGAGATTTATGATTTATCATGCATTCTTGTTGGTTTGTAGTATTTTCTTTTAGTGTTATTTTCTTTTGGGTTCCTCTGGTTTTTATTTTTGGTACTTTTCCGGTGGACAGTCCCTTAGAACCGACTAAAGAGTCTAGATTTTTTATTTTTTATTTTAGTCATTGAGTCATGACTTTGCTTGATGATGGATGGATAACGACTGTCTTAAGGGTAAATTAGTCATTAGGAAGAACAAGACTTGAGCCTTACGAATGCTTGGTGCTTCACATTAGGTATCATTCAGAGTTTGTTCACTCAAAAAAGCATGAAAAAGATAGAAATACTTAGTCTTTTAGAACTTGACTCATGTGGTTGAAAATAAAAAAAATTGAGCTTAATTATGTTATGCATGCAATATTTATATATGTGGTTATGTGATCTTAATTTTCATTGTTAAATGATCTTGTGCCAATGTGTGAGGAATTAATTTTTTATACTCCATGCTTGTAAATTGACGTCTAGGACTTGTCCGGTGTGTGTGCAAAGCGAAATAAGAATGATAGATTTAGGAAGTGATATAGGCATTTCTTTGATAGCCTTATTTTTATCCTATTTTACCTACCTTGATTGTAATTATCCTAGACAGCCATGTTGAGCCTTAGCCCATCTTTTGATAGCCATATTATAAGCTTGAATCCCTTTTTGTTCTATTGACTTATATTTGATCCGAATGACTCCTAGAGAACTTTAATGAAAAGTTTATTTAGGAAAGGAGCATAATAGGAGAAGTGAAGGCAAAAGCTAAAAAGTGTGGTGAATTGTAAGAAAAGAAAGTGGTAAAATTTTTCTAAACAAGAAGGGTTATTTTTAGTGGGAAAACAAAAAGAAAAGAAAGAGCTTTGAAAAATTGAAGATTTACCGATTAACCGTACCCATGTGTTTACAATGAACCTATTTTGACCCTGGTCCTTCCTTGGATATTGTCAACCTCAACATAAGCAAAATGCTTAAGTTGAGGATGGCTAGAGCACGGGTGCATAAAGGGTGGGAACGGAAGAAAGGAAAAGAAAAGAGAAAAAAATGTGTGTGAATGAGCTCAATGTTAAAAGAAAAATTCCCACTAGTCACCTAAGTTTAAAATTGAAAAATAAAAGGGGGTATAAGGAGAGAATTTGGAAATTGAAGAAAGTGCTAAAAAATTAAAAGTGTGGTGAAGTATTAAAGTTCATAGGGAGCTTAGTCACTATCTTGGCCAAATAGTTCCTACCCGTCCCTTAGCCTACATTAAAACCAAATTAAAAGTCCTAATTGATCATTGATTCACAATTCTATATTAGCGGAGTATTACACTAAGAGCAAGCCTATGAGTCGTCTTTTGCATGTATGTTGAGTTCTTTTGTGAGAGTGAACGGAAATTATTTTATTTATGTCCAAGTTAATCTTATCCTATATCTTGTGTGAGAAAGGGCATCTCTCCAAATTGTGAGGGGCACAATGGTAAGACTTTGGTTTAATCTTGATTGCTAAATATAGTATAATTCATGTTGGCCCAAAATATGTCTTGATGAGTTAGTTTTCAAAAGCTAAGTGATATTGAACATTGATATTCTAATCTTGATCCTATATGCATGCAAGTGAGTTGTTTGAACTTCACTGATATGTCTCATGATCCTAAGTGCAAGTACACATATTCGTAGGATGAATATTGTTCTAAAATGTGAGAAGGGAAATAGTAGATTGTTCGAGGATGAACAATAGTTTAAGTTGATGTTATTGATGAAGGGTGTACTTACACACTTCATAGATGTATTTTTCTCACACTTTACTATGTTTTGAGAATAAATCATGTGTGTTTTCATGTGTTTATGCTACATATTTGTGAAAAATGGCTAACACAAGTGATAAAATGTTTTTAGGGCTTAAAATGATGAATTTGAAGGTATTTAAGGCTTATTGATCAACTGTGAAGAAGTGGGATAAAAATATGCAAAAATTGAAGGTCGCACGAAGATGGCACAAGTCGTTCGAGGCAGGCGCACACTGGCGCAATGCCAGGCGTGGCGCGGTAGCTGCATCCGTGCACTGCCAGGCATGAGGCGCCAAGATTTCTCGGCAGGGGCAGGCGCGAGGTGCCCCAACATCAGCGCACGGATACACGCGACATGGAACCAAGTCCCGCATGATGGAAGGCACGAGGCAGCTTCTTCCAGAGCCATGAGGTGTGCGACGAGGCAACGACAATGCGGAATTGACAAGGGCAACGCGGCAAAGTCTCCCAATGGCCAAAAATTTGATTTCCCACTTCAACAAGGGAAAGGAACAATAAAGTCCAGGTCAAAATCAACAAGGAACAAGGAAAACATGAATCTACTATAAATACCCCTTTATTTTAATGTAATAGCTATCAAGTTGGAAAACCAAGTTCTAGAATCAAGCTTTAGAAATAAGTTTTAAATCAAGTTGTACATAAATTTTCAAGTCTTACAATCTAGTTCTGAGAGTTAGTTTTATTTTGAGATACGATTGTAAAGTTGTTCTTCCGAATTTTGCATTAACCAAGTGAAGGTTCTTCCGATCATTGTTGTAAGTATTATTTTAAGCTTTTGTCTATGAATGCTATTAAATTACTTATGAAAATGATAGGCTAAAAATACCGCAACTAGGGTTGTGGGAACCATGGTGAAGTAACAAACTAGGGTTAGCACGAAGAGATTCTAAAACCAATACTAAACGCTTATATTGTATTCTCTTGATCTTTAACGATTCTTAACGATGTGCAACGTTAGGAAGTGCCTGAATTCTTTACTTGCTTTGGTCAAAGAGGTAGAGATTAGGAAAAGAGAATTACAATAGAGCCTTGATCTGGATGATCATTGTATTAACTTGAGTTGTCTTTGCAGGATAGTTATATCTGGAACTTAGTGATAACGGTTAGTTTGCAAAACTTATGAGACTTGGTCGAGTAATTGAGGATAGTCATTAAATAGGGATTGATTGATCTTTTGAATGAACCTAAGTTATCAATTCTATAAGTAAAGTATTGGAATAGATCACTAGTTTAAAACCCGAAGTAGTTAAGGATCCATGGGGAACACTTACCCTAGTTAATTGCATAAATTTGGAAACAACCACCAACTTCTCAATATTGTTACTTATTTT
>JACEIK010014466.1:5047-21600 GCA_018107945.1 Datura stramonium | reverse complement strand
AGTCCAGTCCCTGTGGGATCGATACTTGGCTTACTTGAGCCATTTTACTACTTGTTCGACCACGTGCACTTGCGTGTAGTCATCCAGACCGACGAACATGAACCACCGGGTATCTTTTCTGCATTTTTCACTAAATTTCAGTGAACACCGACTGTTCATTAGGCATTTCGCCGATGCCAATCCATGAACCGCCGGGTCTTCAAGACATTTTCCAAAATTTTGGGTATCTTTCGGCGAATGGACCAGAGACTCGCCGCTGGCAAGTCGCGAACCGCCGGTGGCATTAATCCTCTGAAGAAATGATATTCGGCCTTTGGCCGGCGTCTCACCGATTCACTCTCACTCCCTTCTTTTTGCTCCATGTTTTCTCTTTTCTTCACTTTTAGCCATCTGCACACAACAAAAGCAAAAAGGGAATAAAATGCAAATAATCAACTCAAGAATGAAACAAAAACTCAAGTTTTAGAGTCTAATGAGTTGGTAAATTACCAACTCATCAGTTAGCCACTCAAAACCTTAAATTTCCAACTAAGTCCAACTCCTCACCACGATTCACCTGACGACTCATGGTCATCCTGAGAGGTCACAGGATGACTCGTTCTGTGATCTGATGCAGAAAATCCTGTTTTCTCTATTTCAACTTCCAGGCCTGATCTTAGGGCTTTCGGGGTATAACAATATCTCCCCCTTGGGATCATTTGTCCTCGAATGTTGGAAAACATACAGAAAAGCAGAAAAATGCAATCATCATATTCAAATACTAATCTTATAAGCTGAAAACTGATAGAACGACTGCCTCCGAACTGAACTACATGACTGAACTGAATTCACAAATCATACATACATCCATATACATGAAGGAAACTGAGGTACATGAACTGAACATGAAACTGAATATAGTTTTAGGACCAAACGGACACCTTAAGATGGAATTGAGCCAGAAGGGAGTAGATGTGGGTATCTAGCCATCATATTTTCTTCGACTACCCACGTAGCTCCCTCAACATGCTGATTCCTTCATAAAACTTTAACTGAAGCTACTTCTTTATTTCTTAGCCTTCAAACCTGACGATCCAGTATTTCCACCGGAACCTCCTCATAACTAAGGCTGTCCTTCACACCTGCACTCTCCATCGAAACAACTAGAGTTGGATCCCCCAAATACTTCTTTAAGAGCGATACATGAAAAACTGGATGGACTGAAGCTAATTCTGAGGGAAACTCCAATTCATATGCTACCTTGCCAACCCGTTTCACAATCCGGTATGGGCCAACATAACGGGGACTGAGTTTCCCTTTCTTTTCGAACCTCACTCACTCCCTTCATGGGAGACACCTTCAGAAACACCCAATCATAAACTTCGAACTCAATTTCTCTCCTCCTCACATCTCCATAGGAGTTTTGGAGACTTTGAGCTGTTTTCAACCTGTCCCGAAGGAGCTGAATTTTATCCATGGCCTCATGGACTGAATTTGTTCCTATCATCGCAGCTTCACCGACTTTAAACTAACCAATAGGCGATCTACATATCCGCTCATAGAGAGCCTCAAACGGAGTTGTTTGAATGCTGTAATGATAGCTGTTATTATATGCAAAATGATCATCCCAATTACCCTTGAAGACAATTACACACGCTCTCAACATGTCCTCAAGAGTCTGAATAGTTTGCTCTTCCTAACCATTGGTTTGCGGGTGAAATGCTGTACTAAGCTTGACCTAAGTACCAAGTACCTTTTGAAATGATGTCTAAAATTGAGAGGTAAACTGAGTACCTCTATATGATATGATGGACAAGGGCACTCCATGCAACCGAACTAACTCCCGAATGTACAACTTAGCATAATCCTCCATTGAATCGGTAGTTTTGACCGGTAGGAAATGAGCCGCTTTAGTCAATCTATCTACAACAACCCAAATGGAGTCATATTGCCAACGAGTGCGAGGAAAACCTGTAATGAAGTACATATTAATCTCCTCCCATTTCTAAGTAGGAATACTGATGTCTTGGAGCATACCTCCCGGTATTTGATGCTCTACTTTCACCTGTTGACAATTCAGACACTTAGCCACAAATTCTATAATGTCCTTCTTTATGCCATTCCACCAATAGACTTCCCTTAGGTCACGATACATCTTGGTGGCACCTGGATGTATGGAATACCTGGAACCATGAGCCTCGTGCAACATCTAATTTCTCAAATCATCAACATCCGAAACACACAAATGATCCTGATATCGAAGTACACCATTTCCCCCTTTGGAGAAGACCTCTACCTTATGATTTTGAACAACTTCCTTTAACTTTACCAAAATAGGGTCCTCGTCTTGCTAGCTTTTACATAAGTCACCAAGGACGATTCTGATCTGTTATGAACAATAACACCACCATCGATTGAGCCAACCAAACGAACTCCCAACCATGCGAGTCTATGCACACCTTCACCAGCTCCTTCCTCCTCTCATCTACATGGGACACATTCTCTATAGAGAGTCTACTAAGTGCATCTGCTACTACATTGGCCCTCCCCGGATGGTAAAAGACATTCATATCATAATCCTTGAGTAGCTCCAACCACCTCATTTGACGCAGATTTAGGTCCTTCTGGGTAAACACATGTTGCAGGCTTTTGTAGTCCGTAAACACATCCACATGGACCCCGTACAAATAGTGTCTCCAAATATTCAAGGCAAATACCACCACCGCCAATTCAAGGTCATAGGTCGGGTAATTCTTTTCATAAGCCTTCAGCTTCCTGGGGGTGTATGCTATCACTTTACCATGCTGCATCAACACACAACCAAGGCTGATCCTAGAAGCATCACAATACACCACAAACCCATCAGTACGCTCGGGTAGGGTCAACACCGGTGCTGAGGTGAGTGGAGTCTTCAATTCCTGGAAGCTCCTCTCACAAGCATCCGACCATTGGAACTTCACTTTCTTTCGGGCCAATTTGGTCAATGGCGCTACAATAGATGAAAACCCCTCAACAAATCTCTGATAATAACCAGCTAAGCCCAAGAAACTCCTGATATCCGAAGGATTCACTGGTCTAGGACAATGCTTTACCGCTTTTATCCTTTGAGAGTCCACCTTTATACCCTCACTTGACACCACATGGACCAAAAATACCATTGAGTTCAACCAAAACTCGCACTTGCTAAATTTAGCATACAATTAGCGGTCCTTGAGAGACTGTAGCACCACCCTCAAATGAGCAGCATGCTCCTCCTCTCTCTGAGAATATATTAGGATTTCATCGATAAACACGATCATGAACATATCCAAATACGGCTTGAACACCCTATTCATCAAATCCATAAAAGCTGCAGGAGCATTCGTTAGTCCAAAAGACATAACTACAAACTCATAATGACCATACCAAGTCCGAAAGGCGGTCTTTGGGATGTCACTCTCCTAGACCTTGAGCTGATGGTATCCGGATCAAAGATCTATCTTCGAAAAGTACTTAGCACCCTGAAGATGATCAAATAAACCATCAATTCTGGGGGGTGGATACTTGTTCTTGATGGTGACCTTGTTCAATTGTCGATAATCAATAACATACAAAGAGAACCATCTTTCATTCGGAAAAAGATAACTGGTTCATCCTATGGGGATTTTCTCGGTCTGATGAAACCCTTGTCTAAAAGGTTCTTCAACTGCTTCTTCAACTCCTTTAACTCAGTTGGGGCCATTCTGTAAGGAGGAATAGATATAGGCTACGTATCAGGAAGAAGGTTAATACCAAAATCAATCTCCCGCTCGGGTGGGATTCCCGGTAAATCATCTGGGAAGACCTCTGGATACTCACATACTACTAGAATGGACTGGATAGTTAGTGTCTCGGATGTAGCATCCTTAACCCTAACTAAATGGTACATGTAACCCTTGGAGATCATCTTTATGACCTTAAGGTAAGAAATGAAATGACCTACAGGCACAACCGAACTATCCATCCATTCTAAGCCTGGCTCACCCAGAAATCGGAACTCTATCGCACGGGTTCTACAATGAACTGAGGCATAACATGCAAATAACCAATCCATGCCGAGGATAACATCAAAGTCGCTCATGGCTAACTCTACTAGATCTGCTGAGATGACTTTCTGAAAGAATGAGACCGGGCATTTTCTGTTCACCCGTCTAGCTACAACTGAATCACCCACTGGAGTAGAGACTGAGAAGGGTTCTGAAAAGACTTCAGGACTGACTCTGAAAATACTAGCCACATAGGGCATCACAAAAGATAAGGTAGCCCCTAGATCTAACAAATCATATACATCAAGGTGGAAAACTCGTAACATACCAGTGACTACATTTGGGGAGACCTCTTTCTCCTGGCGGGATGGTAGGGCATAAAATCTATTTTGGCGCTGTCTATCACCTATGCTAGTAGAAGCCCCCTACTGAGTGGGGCATGCTGGTGGAGATGCTGAACTAGAAGCTGGGCCTCAGCCCCTATTGTGGCCCTGTCTGGATGCTGGGTAATCTCTGAACATATGGCCGGGCTTCCCACACCCGAAGCAAGCACTTATACCCACCAAACACTGACCCGTGTGTCTCTGTCCGCACCTATCGCAAACTGGGATACTGGAATATGTGGGCTTGCTTCTCTGGCCTCTAGATCCTGATGCACATCCTCTCTGTTCGTTCTTAGATCTAGATGGAACACTCATAGCCAATGATACTTGGGCTGACGATATCTGGTGGGACTACTGACGGTGTCCACCACCTGGTCTCTGTTGAGAGAACTCGTAACTATCTGTCCTAGCCCTCTTGGCCTCCCTCTACCTTACATGCACTACCTCCATATGCTGGGCGTACAAGACTATTCGAGGAAAATCCATATCCTGATGAAGCATCACAGTTCGACAATCCTTATATAATCCGCCACCCCATGAACAAATCTTCTCACTCGAGCCCTCTGATCAACCACTAACTCTGGGGCGTACTTGAACAGATGAGTAAACTCTAAGGCATATTCTCGGACCATCATCTTTCCTTGATTTAGATTCATGAACTCAGCCGCCTTTAGCTCCCTCATCTCACAAGGGAAGAAGCATCTAGGAAAGTGACATGAAACTCATCTCCATTGATAGGGCCTGCTC
This sequence comes from Datura stramonium, assembly GCA_018107945.1. NCBI lineage: Eukaryota > Viridiplantae > Streptophyta > Magnoliopsida > Solanales > Solanaceae > Datura > Datura stramonium. Next base: position 16,487 of record JACEIK010014466.1, on the reverse strand, counting down.
CGACTGCCCTACTATCCTTCCACTATTTGAACCAAATGTGCCCAACCCCCTTCAACTGATACGAGGCCAAATTGTCACACTCCTCCATTGTCACCCCCATAATCTAGGTGATCTTAAAAATCTCCTCAATAAACTCATGTGAATCCTCGTCCACCTTTGACCCGAGAAACTATGGAGGGTTCATCCTTAGGAAATCTCCAACTCGTGCTGCCGCCGCATTCCCATTCTGAGGGACATGCGCTACTGCCTTCTGATTGACTTGGGGGTCAAGGCCTATGCTAGCATCTGAATGGCTGCCCTAAATTTAGTGTGGGCAACCGGCTCCAGTGCATGGTTCTCATGGGCTGGTGGGGCCTGTTGATGCCCGTCTCTATTGCCATCTTCGTGGCCATTTCCATTTCCATTTCTCCTTCCATTAACTCTTGGGGGAGGAATAATTTTTCAAATGCGTGTAGCATGAGTTAGAAAGATAGAGAGACATTTCACCGCACAACATAGATTATGAAAGAAGGGAACATTTCCTATATTTCTCATAGACTCTTTGTCATAAGTGTGGCGTGCTTCACACCCATGAAAAAGACTCTATTTAATGCTTCTTTCAGATACCCTAGGACACTTTGAAACCTATTGCTCTGATACCAATTGTCACTACCCGAACATGCGCCCGGATCGAAACACGGGACAAGAAACCCCAAGAGACTCCAAGTCGACCCATGACATGAACATAACTTATAACTCAATCAACAAAAGTGGAAGATCAACATAATTATCATAGTGGAAGTCTAAACATAACATAAAATCTGAACATACAACATGAGTCTGAATCTGAATACAATCTATGTCTAAAAAGCCTCTACACCAACTAACTCTCTAAGTATTAAACTGAAAATACGTAAACATAACTGAATAGAAAGGGGCCCTCTATAGATGAGGACTCACCAATAGAGACTAACTCTAGAACTGGCTAGTGACGGGGCTGAGTCTAAAGATCGGAGCCTGTATCATAAAATGATATAGCATAGAGTATGCGGTCAGTATGTGAAATCTCTTATACCTAAGTTACAGAGGTTATCGACTGAATTTGACTATCAGGTCTGCATGCAACATCTCTTATCAGTTACAAATGATCATTAATGTTGTTTTTAGCATGAACCTATATAGTGTTAAATAAAAATAAACCTATATAGTGTTAAATGAAAAATATAGTCTTTCATCAAATGACTATATTATACATTTATCTTCAAAATGAAGTTTAACACTGACATAGCCTTTCATCCAATCAAAAAATCTTGTATATATGGCATCGTTAACCCACTGGCTTACAAAATAATTGTCCAATAAATTAAATTTTTTATTAGTTTAACCCTTAGTATTTGAATCACGTTTTTTAATAATACAAGTTAACACTTACTTAAAATACGGTTTAATCTTAGGGAAGTTGAAAAAAATGTGTCACAACTGATTGCATCTACATACTACTCAAATCTCACCTGATACATTTTTTAGGACCTCAACCTGGTTGATTAAAAATTGAAGTTGGTGGGTGGTTAGGATCACTATCATTATCATAATTATGAGTTGACATATTTTTCATACTTGGCACTTACTTCCTGAAGTAAACAAAAATGAATAGCTTCCCTTGCAAGATAAGCTTTACAAATAGATCCTTCAATCTTAGACCCCTGTTTAGCAGTTCTTTTGCACTTGCCTATAGTTTTATATAATTTGATATTAATTAGTAATAATTTAAGAAAAAATAACTTGATTCATTTATGGTATATTAAGTCAGAATCATTACTTCTTGAATGGATACATCCATCTATATTGAACTGGGTTCCCAAGCCGCGCCTCGTGTATAAGGTGAATTGGTAGATGTTCCATTACATCACTAAATCCATATGGAAAGATCTTTTCCAAGTGATAATCACAAAATATTTTGATCCATTCTTTCCAAGTTACCCTCCCAAAAAATGTTAGAACACAAATCTTTGAAGAACAAACTTACCTCTGTGATTGATTTTCATATCCTGTCGAGTAGACGGTTAAATATGATAAGAATTAAAGTTTTTATGAAAACATGACAATCATGACTTTTCATACCACACAGCTTTTCTTTATTTATATATGCACACTTTTCTAAATTTGAAGCATAGCCTCTAAGGTTCTATTTCCTCAAATTCTTAACCCACTCACAAATCTCTCATTTCTCATCCAATGTTATAAAAGCTTCACCTTGGGCTTTAACAATTTAATATTGTGTGATTTCTATACCCATAGTTCCCTTCTCTTGCAATATTTCTTTAAGCCCATTCTGGCTTTTAGATTATCTTTTGTCTTATCCTTGACATCCACTACTGTGTTGAACAAATTATCAAAATAATTTTTTTTAATATGCATCTCATCAAAATTATATCGTAGAAGATTATCCTTATAATACCGCAACTCTCAAAATATTCTTCATTTTTTAGTTTAATTATGTCCAACACCATATCCAGAAAGTCTAGAAGGTGTAGCATCTGTAACCTTAGGCAACTAACAAACTCCCTCCCAAATTTTATTTTTTGACAATGATAGAGGCTGCAAATCATTCCCAATCTTATTCTTTTTTCGTTCATGTTTTATTTTTCTAAATTCGTGATCCATTGGCAAGAGCCGATGGTGACAATCAAATCATGAATTTTCACAATCATATTTTAAAGGAATGCTTTATTATTTTTCATGCAATACGGGCAAGCTAACTTTTCAGTAGTCATCCAACCAGATAACATCCCATTCGTAGAAAAATCATTAATAGTCCACATCAAATAAGCAAACAAAAAAAGTTATGTTTGATATGTCATATGCCACTACACCTTCAGCCCATAATTATTTTAGCTTGTCTATTAAAGGTTGCAGATAAACATCAATTAAACTTTTTGAATTACGAGGATTTGGGAAAATTTAATTTAGAATATGTAGGGACTTTTCATACACATTTTAGGTGAATGATAATACAGAGTAAGAAATACAGGCTAGCAACAGTGGGGTGCAGCAGAAATAGAGAATGGTGTGACACCATATGTACGGAACCCTAATATGAAATTTCTTGGTTCACTTTCAAAATCAAGATAAGTTATATCGAAATGCTTTCAAGCTTCTCCATATGATGGATGAAATATAACACCAGGAGCCCTTTTATTCTCTTGGTGCCATTTCATATGAGGAGAAAAATTTATCGATGTGTACAACCTATGTAACTTAGGTATAAGAGATAAATAATGCATCGCCTTAACTGGTACAATCTTCCCACCAGCAATTCTCTTAAAATGAGCAGGTCCACATAAATTATAATTTTATAGATAAACATCATTCTTATAAAACAAGATGCAACCATTTTCACAATAATGAATTCTATCATACGATAATCCTAACATGGAAATCAATTTCTTTGCCTGATAGAAATTTTTAGGTATGTTCAACTCAGGGTTAACTAGTTTCCCCAAAAGACCAACCATAAAGTCCATATGGTTGAGGAACAACTTGAGGAATACTCTAATATGATTTGATATTGATTAGTCTAAGTGCAATAGAGTATGTAGAATGAGGAATCTCTACACATAATAGATGACTAACCTATTCTAATTGTTGATAGAAGTGCATTGCTTTTTTATTAAGAGTTTCTTCGGAATACTATTTAGGTTCCATCCCATATTGTATTCCTAAAGTATCATTGACCATTTCATGCACCTTATAACGTTGAATACTATTTTGATCATGTGCATACATATTGCATTCACCCACAAGAAAGTTATAAAACATACCATTCATCCCATCAGTCTCACCGTGATCAGTTCACGTAAAAGATCTAGGTTTAAACTCATTACAGTAGATGTGAACTAAAACTTTGTCTAATTTAAAAAACTCCTACATAGCATATAAGGATATCTAATCAGTTCTTCAATTTTAAAAGGTAAAGTGACATTGCATGGTTGATAAATCCTCTGACATTCTTTAACAAATTCATCTCTCCTACCCCTGTGATATTCATTAGTTCTATCATATATCCACAAATGATGATTCATCTAAAAAAATCTATATATTCAATTATATATATTCAATTATAAATTAGAATACATATAAATTTAGATTAATTAATTTATATTAATAATTTAATTTATTTTTTAATAGAATTAATTATTCGACGATCATCTTTCAGAAAAAGTCGAATTATGATATAGTTATCTATTTGTCCCCACCCCATTGTCCACAAATTATATCCGACTTACCCTCTTTCTATTTTCATTGTTGGGAGAGGCAAAGAAGTGGTTGAAAGTTGAGCCACCGAACTCCATAACTTCAAGGAATGATTTTGCAAAGAAGTTCCTTAATGCATTTTTTCCTTCAGAAAGACTCGCAAAGTTGAGAAGTGAAATATTGAGTTTCAAGAGGCCCGATGAGAATTTATATTTGGCTTGGGAAAGATCTCAAGTCATTATTGAGAGATCGGGCTCCTCATCACCAAGAATCGAATGGAAGTCACTGTCATGTTCTTTGTAGAAAGTCTAGACCACACACAAAAATATTACTAGATTCTGTATCGGGTGGGCAAGCCTTAGAGAAGACTTTATGATGAGCCACACTTTGTTGAATAGAATTGCTCAAGGAAATCTAGAGTGGCACAACAGTCATCGAGAGGGGCAGGAAAGAGATCAAGGTTCATAGAGGTAGATGGAATGAATGCTTTGGCGTAAGTACATTTAGCTTTGTTCCAAGACGATGATGACTCAGCTTAAATAAACTGAAATATGAACCAACAATGTACAGTTAATGCAAATCCTTAGCAAGCTCCAAGTTTGTGTGAATTGTGGAAATAACAGAGCACAATGAAGAATCTTGTGAGCCAATCCGAATTAGTCAATTTTTTGAAATGTGCAGAGGAACAATAAGAATGTTGGAAACAAATACAAATGCAAAATTGACAGGCCAACCGAATTCTTCTGGGGTGGAAACCAAAAGCAAAGCACGCAACCTCAACATCACCGCACGCTAATAGGTAGAATGATGGTCAACTTGGACAAGCAGCATTGAGGAAACATTGCGTAAAATCATGAGCACTCCATTCGCTAGCGTAAAATCAAAGTGAGGATGGAAGCAGTACTTAAAGAATCAGCCAGTACACCCGCAATCTAAAAACAAATGGGTCATATAGAAGTCGCTCAAAACATGAGATCGGGCAGTGGGGATTACTAAGCGACACAAATTCTAACCCCTAGCAGTCAATTCCATCACTGGTAGCTTGGCTGCTAACAGATGATGCAAGTACTTCAAAAGAGAAGAGAAAGGAGGTGCACTGGAGTTGGTTAGACCAGACCATCCACCGACAAGGGATAAAATCAGTGTTGGGCAACAAAATGCACAATCTTCAGTCCAAGCAGCCAACACAAAGACCACCACCACCATTCCTCAGAGATTCCATAAGAGCAAGAGGATAATTCTTCAAAAAGTTCTGCGAGAGTTTCAAAGAACTTCACATAAATTTTCCTTATTGATGTTTTTACGTGGAATGCCCAAGTATGCTAAATACTTGAAAGACCGATATAACAAAGTCAGATTGGTGATGCCTCAGATTGCAGCACCGACTTAGAGTGCAAAGCACTGTGGCACAGCAAGATTCGAAGAAGCCCAAAGACCCAAGGAGTTTTACCTCCCATACAAATTGGTAAAGTCAAAGCGCAGCTTTTGTGGTGACGTAGGCAGCAGCCAATCTAATGCCCCTATTCCTATTTAACACCCCGGGGTTGGGAAAAACCGAGGCCAACAAGGTCGAAGGCCGCACTCGGCGGATAAGTCACGAGTGACACCCGATGGAATAATAGAGGACCTTCTCATCAAAGTGGGTAAGTTTATTATACGGATTTTATTATCTTAGATTTTCATGTTGTTGACCAGGTACTCTTAATCTTGGAACGGCCATTCTGGCCACCTGAGGAGCCGGCGATTGACTTGAGAGCAGTGGACCCTAAAAATGAGGGTCGAGAGGGATGAAGACGAATCCTTCTGATTATACCAAGAAATGAACCCATCCACACACTACGTAAAACCTTTGTCGTTAGTGTGTTTTCAGAGGATGAAAGGTGTAGGATTCCACGTGTCCATGGACAAAGGTAATGACAAGTGTTCAAATTTTGTGTCCCATAAAGGGCTTCAGAGTGTAGAATAGTTGAGGAAGAGAGGAATGTGAGTGGGGGCTATTTCCTCTAAAAATCAAAAGAAAAGGAGATGGCTCTCGAATGCGAACCCAGGTATGAGGATGTCCTCGAAAAGGGGATAGTCCATGCCTGTCACGTGAAAAATAAGGCGCCTGCCAATGGGAGTAACCTGCTGGTACCAAGGTGTACAAATTGTGATTTTTTGTTGGCATTGATTTTGTTATTTACCATGTTTGTGTTTTTGGTGGAAAATCAAGGCCGATGGAGGGGAAGTCTCGAGTACCCATGGAAAGGAAGCTAAAAGCATGCAATGGAAGAAGTGTGGGGTCAAACACCTACCTATGAAAACTTCTTGAAAAAAGCATGTTGTTAGCTAGACATAGGAGGCTGTGGAGTATTTCATCCTTTTTAATTTTAATTGGATGCTATGAGGACATAGCATGATCTAAAGGGGGTGAGAAAACTTCAAAATTTTGTGCTTAATGATAGTTGGTGAATGTACCTAGAGAAATATTTGGAATTTTTTTTTGTGAGTCACACATGACTTACCACTCGCTGATTTTTCTTGGTTCTTTCGACGGGGCTCAACCGAAGAATAAAAATGTTTTCTTGTCTCGTATATAATGTTTTTAGTCAAAGTTAGGGATTGCTTTCGATGATGGATGGATGACGACCGTCTTCGAGGGAAAATTAGTCAATAGGTTTTGCTTTTTAACCGTAGCCACTGATGGCCGATGCTCCTTGTTAAGGTGTACTATACATGATTGTGAGATACAAATGTGGTTAGTGTTGAAGCATGTAAGAAGTGTATAACTTTGATTGAGACACTTAGGCTCTTGAATTTGACTCTATGTGATTGTTAATTTAAATTCTGTGATTAGTCAATTCAGAGTCTCAATAATGTGTCTTGAATTGAGCATGTGCTGTGAGTGTAGGTTTTTCGAATATTCCGTGCTATTGTGGAATTTCTAGAACTTTCTCGGTGTGTATATAAAACGAAATGAGGATGTGAATTGTGGGTGGGAGATGATTTAGGATTTCTTTGAATGGTTTCCAATTTTATCCCTCACTTACCTACCTTGAATATTTAATCCTAGTTAGCCCCATTGATCCTGCTCATTCTTTGATAGCTACAACATAAGCTTAACTTTTCTTTCATTAGCTTTGAATTTGATCCAAAACTCCTCAAGCGCTTAAGTGAAAAATTCCAAAGACTTAAGGAGAGAAGTCAGAAAAGAAGGAAAAGTAGAAGTTGTGTGAAATTGAGAAAAGGAAAAAGGTGCACTTGTGTGAAAATGGTTGATTATTAGTAGGAGTAAGAAAATAAAAATGAATGAAAAATTGCTTAAGTACTCCTTACTACTAAGCCGAGTGTGCTTAAAGAAATGGGAACAAGAAGAAAAAAATTAAGCATTAAAAAGAATGAGGTTGAAGTAAGAGAAGATATGTCCTTAATGAAAGGTTGAAGTTATTAAAAGCACTTGGGGAAGATAGCCACTATTACCGGCTGTAATAGTTTCTACCCGTCCCTTAGCTTACATTACAAACTCCATTAAGTCCTACTTGGATCTTACGTTCAGACATCCTTAAATTGTGGAGTAAAACACTAAGGGCAAGCTTATGGGTCAATACATTATGTATGTGAATTCTTTGAGAGAGCGAGCTGCATTTCATTCATATACCTATACGTGTGGTGATTTGAAAATTTGTGAGTAAAAATGGGTAACTCTCTGTTGTGAGAGCACATGTTTTAATCCTCTAAAATTAGACTCACCAAACGAGCGTGCTAACTCTAATCGCCAGCTATGAATGGGGCTGAACTTGAGATCCAGATCCCCGCATCATGAAATGATTCAACATAAAATGTATGTAGTCAATACGTGGAATGTACCGAGTATGCCAGGTAAGTAAAACTACTAATTAGTATAAATCATTTAAAACATTTTATAACATTTAAAACTTTCAACATGAGAGAAGTATACACATGCATATTTCAATTCATAATCTTATCATAACATGACCATGCATAGGGTTTGTGACATCATGACTGATCGAATGACCAAAGTTGAAACATAACATTTATATAAGAAGAATAACAATGAGTCAAACCTTACTTTTAGAACATGCACGCATGTCATCATGAGTAATGAATATGCAAATCCTACATATAGACAAAGGGGAGACTATCATTTCTAACTGACATAATACGATAGATCTTACTGGTCCCAACTATCACATTAAAATGGGGAGAGCCATCAATCCATAACCTTCCGTATGATGGACAATACCATGATATCGATATCAAGATGATGGGCCAATCGGGCCGAGGATAGCTCACGAGGAGGTACTGATAATATAATAGTATCAACCTATATTAGTGCGTAGTTCAGGGCATAGGGTGGTTTGACCCTTAACCCGCCTGATGCTAGACTCTTCTCCAAAAAACATGCAATTGCACATCATATATAACGAAACTCAATATTGTATATCGATTGACGCTCAACATGAAATCACGATGACTCAACATCATATGAGAAGAAGCTCAACATTGTCTATTGACAAAGCTCATTAATGAAATCATGCATAGACTCGACATCATATGAAAATAAAGCTCAACATTGTCCTTCGACAAAGCTCGACAATGCCACACGTCTCAATTATAAAATTCATGCATATGAGAAGCTTTATTTCTGACAATACTACAAGATCAATTATAGGTGGAAGCATCTCCCAAATCACGTGGTAAGCTACATGAAGAAATATTTACTCAACATACCACAAACTAGAATAAAATTGAGAAATTTCACTTTAAACAACGTGGTAAGCTTATGTCAGAAAATTTCGCTTTTAACCAACATGTGGGCATCACCCAAAGATCTATCATTCTAGAAATAAAATCGATTCACTTAGGAAACAACATCAAATCATGGGTAGTTTTAGAAATATGCTTTTCATCACCAACTTCATCATCATCACACATTTACCGTAAATCATCTATTTTATGAACTCTTCACCCATGGGCGTTAGATTCAAATTTTAAAAAAGAAAATTTAGAAGGGAAAACAACTTAGAATTCGCCCAAGCTTCATAAATCATTAACATAAATATAATCTAATCATACCCATGTGTAGAGATTGAAGAATCATGCAATTGGGCAAAGCCTCATACTTGATCATAGATAATTTATCATATTTTGATAGGGATTACGCATTGTTGTGGAATAAAACACCACTCAAAGACTTACATCCTTTAAAATGGTGAATTCTAACACTCCTCTAATTGCCTCACCGAGATTCCAATTGGAAACCTTGAGATTTCACCTGAACCTCCCTTCAAACCTTCAAACTTATGCATGAGAGTAATGTCTTAGAAATAAAGTTTCTGCTAAAACCCACTAAAACAAGACTTAAACGACGTAGTATAGGTCTTAAGAGCTTAGAAATTGCGAAAAGACCTTACTAAATTCCGCAGAAAATCGCAGTGACTACTGTGACTCCGACGATTCGTCAAGATGGGCAAAGACTCAAGTCGCCGCCAAGTACACCGGTCAACCGATTTACTGGGCTCATAAAGGGGAACATAAAACTCATGCCTCGAGACAACGACTCGCTAACGCCTTCGTTCGGTACACTCGCCTTAATTTCTAATAAAATTCAGCTTTCGTTGCTCACGACCTACCTCACGAGTCGTTGGGATCGGCCATGACCTACGGGGTCCCATCCGCACACCGGACAAATCCTTCTTAACCTTCCAACTCAACCCCACGATTGACATGGAGGCCTCGTGGTGGCCGACCATGAATTGTTACTCACTCGTGGGGACCTCGACTCTCGATCACTCTAGGTCTTCCCACGAGTCACCCGAAACCGTGGAGTCTCTTCACGAGTCGTCTAACGACTCATCCCGTGCCTACAATATCAATTCCACAATTTTCCCGTTTCAACTCCCTGTTCGATCCCGAGCCCTGTGTGGGTATAAAAATATGCAACCTCATGCACAAAATGGCTCACCCAAGCCCCTTCCGATCCGCCCAACTCGAGCACTTTTGATAATTCCGGTGACCTCCAATGCATACTTGCATGGACATGTTACCTGTTCTTGGAATAATTGCATGCCCAAGTGCTACTTTATAAATCGAATTAGTCTTGTTTATCTAATTATTTATATACATTTTCATGTGATTTTTATATAATTGTGAAGATATGTACTAACCAACATGATTAGTCCTGCTTTTGTAGGTTTAAAATGAATTGTGAGGAAATCCACCCATGAAGCTGGTGAAGTAGAGGAATGGAGTCGGAAGCGAATTACAAAATCGGCAAGGAACCATGCCTTGGCAAGGCTAGCCGCGTCAGTGGCCGTGCCACGCCGGGTGGCGTGTGCCGCGTCAGCCGTCGCCACGCGCCAATGCTGCAGAGGAAGGCAAAGAAGTGTGTGTGCATCTCGCGCGCGCACTCATACAAGACCGTGTCACACATGCCATCACGCTGCACAGTGTGCTGTGTCACGCCGCTCATCGCGGCAAGCCTCGGCCTAGTGTCATCCTAAGGCAATTTCTGTGCATCCACTCCGTGTCACGGGGGAGGCAAAGGTTCGTGATACACTCCGTGACACGGAGCCATTCCACGACACGCATAATTTTGTAAAATTCTCATTTACTATAAATAGGTCCTTAGCTCCTAAAATCATTTTGTCACGATTTTATTCTGAAAACCACCTAGGAGTGAAGGGAGAAGTGGGAGAACTCACCTAGGGTTCATCAATTTCATCTTCTCCTCTACCAATTCTTGTAAGTATGTTACTGTAACAATGTTTTCTTGTAATTTTACGAACTTGAATGGCTAGAACCCTTCCTCTAGGGTTGAAGCCATGAGTTATGAGTGTGTTTTTACGAATTTGCTTGGAATTAAGTTATTGATTGTTGTTTTGTCTTTCATTCTTCATTATTGGTTGTTTTTATGATTGATCACCATGAAAACACACACGTTAAAATTAGGCAAATGCTTGAGAAAGCAAACCTAGGGAAGAACATAAGAATGTAGGATGCAAGTTCTTGTCTTTTGATAAGATAATGTTGTTAGGATAGAAATATACCTAATACCTTGCTTGGTTGATAAAATTGGAAGAGAGAAAGACACCGGCTTAGATTTGTCACTCCACCACTCGAAGAAGTAGTTGTGAAGATAAGTTTGGTTGAATGGTTAGAGATACGAAAGTACCCTAATCAATGGCATAACCCCATAAACCACATC
>JACEIK010014464.1:4924-21608 GCA_018107945.1 Datura stramonium | reverse complement strand
GTTGTTATTATATGAAAACTCGATAAGAGGCAAATGATCATCCCAACTACCTTTGAAGTCAATCACGCATACTCTCAACATGTCCTTGAGAGTCTAAATTATCCGCTTCACTTGACTATCCATTTGCGGGTGGAATGTTGTGTGATCTTAACCTGCATACCAAGTCCTTTATGAAATGACTTCCAAAATTGAGAGGTAAATTGGGTACCTTTGTCTGATATGATGGACAAGGTCACTCCATGCAATCGAACTAGCTCTCGGATGTATAGTTTGGCATAGTTCTTCATCGAGTCCATGGTTTTGACCTATAGAAAATGAGCGGCCTTGGTCAACCTATCTACCACAACACAAATAGAGTCATATTGTCGACGAGTGCAAGGAAACCCTGTGATGAAGTCCATGTTGATTTATTCCCATTTCCAAGTAGGAATACTGATATCCTGAAGCACACCTCCCGATCTCTGATGCTCGATCTTCACTTGCTGACAGTTTGGACACCGAGCTACAAATTCTGCTATGTCCTTCTTCATTCCATTCCCTCAATAGACTTCTCATAAGTCACACTACATCTTGGTGGCACCCATATGAATAGAATACCTGGATCCATGAGCCTTGTGCAACATTCGGTTCATCAAATCATCAACATCCGAAACACATAAGCAAACCTAGTACCAAAACACACCATCTCCCCCTATGGAGAAGACCTCTACCTTCTGATTCTGAATGGCTTCCTTATAAAAATTAGGTCCTTATCTTGCCTAGCTTTCACATCAGTCGCCAATGATGATTCTGATCCGTTCTGAACAACAACACCGCCGTCGGTCGAGTCCACCAACGTAACTCCCAACCTTGCAAGTCGATGCACATCCTTCATCAGCTCCTTCTTCCCCTCACTCACATGAGTCACACTCTCTGTAGAGAGTCTACTAAGTTGTGTCTACTACTACATTAGCCTTACCTGGATGATAAAGCACACCCATATCATAGTCCTTAAGTAGCTCAACCCACCTCCTTTTCTGAAGATTGAGATCCCTCTGGATAAACACATATTGTAAACTCTTATAATCCGTAAACACATCCACGTGAACCCCGTATAAATAATGTCTCCATATCTTTAATGTGAATACAACCGCGTCCAATTCAAGATCATGGGTCAGGTAATTCTTCTCATGATCCTTTAGCTGTCTGGAGGTGTATGGTATAACTCTTTCGTGTTGCATCAATACAACGATCCTTGAAGAATCACAATACACTATAAACCCATCGGTACCCTCGGGTAGGGTTAACACTGGTGTTGAAGTAGATCGAGTCTTCCACTCTTGGAAGCTCTCCTCACAAGCCTCCGACCATTGGAATTTCACCTTCTTCTGTGTCAATTTGGTCAAAGGTGATTCAATCAACGAGAAATCTTCCACAAACCTTCGATAGTAGCCGGCTAAATCCAAGAAGCATTGAATATCTAAAGGATTCACCGGTCTAGGCCAATTCTTCACCGCTTCTATTTTTTGAGAGTCTACCTTTATACTTTCTCTTGATACCACGTGGACCAAAAATTACACTGAGTTCAACCAACACTCACACTTTCCGAATTTGTCATACAATTGGCAATACTTGAGAGTTTGCAGCACTACCCTCAAATAAGCGGCATGCTCCTCCTCGCTACGAGAGTATATCAGGATTTCATTAATAAACACAATCACAAACATATCCAAGTACGGCTCGAACACACTGTTAATCAAGTCCATAAAAGTTTCAGGAGCATTGGTTAGTACAAAAGACATAACTACAATCTCATATTGACCATACCACGTCCTGAAGGCTGTCTTCGGGATATCGCTCTCCCGAACTCTAAGCTGATGGTACCCAGATCTGAGATCTATCTTTGAGAAACACTTGGAACCTTGAAGCTGATCAAATAAATCATCAATCCTGGGTAGAGGATACCTATTTTTTAACAGTGACCTTGTTCAAATGCTTATAGTCAATACACAGACGAAGAGAACCATCTTTCTTTCAGACAAAGAGAACCAGTGCACCCCATGGGGACTTTCTCGGTCTAATGAAACCCTTATATAACAGGTCTTTAAACTGCTCCTTCAACTCCCTTCGCTTGGCTAGAGCCATTCTATAGGGAGGAATAGATATAGGTTGCATATCGGGAAGAAGTTCAATACCAAAATTAATCTCCCTCTCGAGAGGGATCCCCGATAGATCATCAAGAAAGACCTTTGGGTACTCACATACTACTAGGATAGACTGGATAGTCGGGGTCTCAGACGTCACATCTTAACCCTAACTAGATGGTACACACAACCCTTAGAAATCATCTTCCAGGCCTTAAGTTAGGAAATGAAAAGACCTACAGGCAGTTGAACTACCCTTCCACTCTAAGACTGGCTCTCCTAAAAATCTGAACTCTATTGCCCGGGTTCTACAATTAACTGAGGTATAATATGCAAATATCCAACCCATGCCGAGGATAACATAAAAATCATTCATGGCTAACTCTATCAAATCTGCTAAGGTAATTTTCTAAAGGATAGAGATTGGGAAACTTCTATACACCCGTCTAGCTACACTTGAATTACCTACTAGAGTAGAGACTGAGAAGGGTCCTGACAAGACTTCGGGACTGACTCTGAAGCTACTGGCCACATAAGGTGTCATAAAAGACAAGGTATCCCCCGGATATAACAAAGAATAAACATCAATATGAAAAACTCGTAACATAATAGTAACCACATTGAGGGAAGTCTCCTGCTCTTGACGGGATGCGAGGGCATAGAACATGTTCTGCTGCTGACCGACAGCTGTACTAGTCGAAGCACTCTGTTGTACAGGACGTACTGCTGGAGCTGCTAAACCAGAAGCTGGGCCTTGACCCCCATCATGACCTTGTATCGCTGTTAGGCAATCTCTGAGCATGTCTCCGAGCTTCCCACACCCGAAAAAAGCACCCGAACCTGCCAAGTATTGACCTATGTGTCCCCGACCTCACCTGTCGTAAATTGGGATGTTAGAATCTGCGGGTCTACTGCTCTTACCCCTAAAGCCTGAGGATCTCCCTCTCTGGTTATGCCTAGGTCTGGATGGCATACTTAACGTTGAATATGTTGGGGATGAAGACCTCTGGTGAATATGCTACCGGTGCCCACCACTCGGCCTCGACTGAGAGAACCTGTAGTGATTAGTCCTGGCCCTCTTGGCCTCCCTCTCTCTCATATGCGCCACCTCCATCTACTGGGCATACAAGACTATCCGAGGAAAATCCATATCATGGTGAAGCATAGTGGTCCTGCAATCCTTGTCCAAATAACTGGCCACACCATGAACAAATCTGCTCACCCGTGCACTCTGATCATCCACTAACTCTGGGGCGTACTTTGATAGGCGAGTGAACTCAAGGGCATACTCCGACAGTGTAATTCTCCCTTGCATAATATTTACGAACTCGGCTGCCTGCAGCTCCCTCATCTCATGAGGGAAGAACCGATCTAGGAACGCAATATGGAACTCCTCCCATGTCATGCCCCAAGACTACATCCTAGACGTAACATGGTACCTGAAGTCACAAGTGACCCCAAGTCAACCCTTAATCTATCATACACCGGTATTCTGAGTAAACATGCATAGCGAAACTTGGAAACATATCATAAAGCATTTACGAAAAACAAGTCTGAAAACAAAAAGTTCAAAATAGTTGAATAATATTGATAAATATGAAAATCATGCTTGTCTGAAAGCCATCTAACTGAGGAGTTATTTGGACTAGCCCCCCAGCAAACTCTAAGTCTAATTGAATCTAATAAATGATTGAAGGAATGAAATAACAGCCTCAGATGATGAGGACTCACACTTCAACTGCTGAGATGGAGAATCTGAACATCGGCGTCTAGTGGTGCTGAGTTTGAGAACCTGCAATTGTATCATGAAATGATACAACATGAAAGTATGCGTCAGTACTTTGAATGTACTGAGTAAGTGGGAGAAACATAACTGAATATAAAGTCCGAACTGAAATGACATACAATGACCAATAGGTAAGCTGAACTGAACTACTGATGTAATCTGATATGGCTAAGACGACCCTGTCTGATGGTCAAGGACATGCCCTAAGTCTGAAACACTGAGTCTAAGACAATGTACTGAACTGAGCTAAACTGATAGGGCTGAAACTGAATTGAGATTCTTATTCTGAAACTTAATTGGATTGACTAGTAGGAGAGTCTGTAATTGACATATAACCACATGAGCTAGAAGTGGAGTCCGATGTATACACCCCACCGGTAGGACTCAATATACCTTGCCAGGGTATAAAGGCATGAACTGGGTGATCACAAATGTTTGGGTCCAATCAGGACAAAAATCTGTAATTGTAACCTACGATGGCAACATAGTTCTGGGAACCTGAGTGCGTTGGAACCCCGGTCCACTCGGTGCTAAGTCTTACTCCCATTGGAAAACCTATACTAAACTACTAGGCTGATAGCTCGAAACTGGGGTCCAAGAATAGTAAGGGATATATAATTGAAAGTACCTTAAGAGTCTTATCGGACCAGATTCTAAAACTGGGTTCTAGGCTGGTCAGAGCTGCTCATCTAGAAGCGTCGTAACCATCTAAGAACAAACTGAAATCTAAACTAGGGTTTTGGGGCCAGTCAGAGCCCTTTATCTGGAATGTCATGACTACCTAGTGGACCAATAATTAAATTTTGATTCTAATTCTACGATGTGGGAGGTACTACTGACACCTCAAGAATTTCTATAGTCAAACTGATTAGTTGAAAATTTCTACATAGTTCTGAAGGGATTCTACATTCTAACTAAACTAAACTATAAAGTCGCTAATAAAGAATTCCACTCATTCCAACAACACAGGAATTTCGTAATATAGCAACAACTCAAGAATTCAAGAAGAACTATTTTGTCAAGTCTAGAATTATTCTTATTAATGGAATATCTGCTCATTTCACATATAAAAGAGTTTAAAGTAAAATTCAGCCCAAACATGCTTAATTCACTAGAGGGAGATTTTCAAGCAAAAATCATCTTCATACAAGAATTCAGGGCTTCAATTCACTCTTGCAAGAATCTCGATAATTTAAGTAAGAACTGATGGAATTCATATCAATAAAAAACGAAATATCATTCTATGAGAGATTGAAGAATAATAACATGTAATTTCTACGTATTCGAAAAACACAGGGATAAAACTAATTGGAAAGTTATGGAAGAATTTTGGGGGACACAAAGGAAGAATAGTTTCCCTTGTTGAATACCCACATACCTGACGAAGAATCGTGGAGAAATTGCTGAAGAATTGAAGAAGAAAGATCTACCCTAGCTGATGCTCTGAACTGCTCTGAAAGGAACTTTACGTTCTACTTCGTGAAAGTTTGAGTGGGAAATGAGGAAAATAGATTGTTACCCCCACTAAAACATCTGAAATAAATGCTAAAACAACATAGTTTAAAGCTTGGGAGGGTAGAATATTACTAAATAGGCCTTAGGAAATCGCTGGGAAAAACTGTCAGGTGACCCAAACGAGTGACCTAACAAGTCGTGGTGTCTGACCATGACTCATGGTCATGCCCGTCAAGTACACTGGCTAAAAATAAACTGGGGCTGGTAACGGGGGACATGACGAGTCATTACTAGGGACCACGACTCATTGCCCCCATTCGTCAAGTACACTGCCAACTTCTCAAGTTTCTGGATTTTGGCCTGACAACGAGTCGTGGGACCTGACCACGACTCATGAGGTCACCCGTTGGGAACACTAACTTTTTCCTTAGGCATCCTTCTCATGGATGACCTAACGAGTCGTTGGGTCCCTTAACGAATCGTTGGGTGGGTTGTTCTACAACATTTCTGCAGTTTTCCAGATTTTCTGATTTGAGTCTCGGATATTAATTTTGAGCTTCCGGGGTGTTAGAATATCTCCCCCTTGGAAACATTCGTCCTTGAATGTTAGAAAACTCATAGGAACAAAAAAAATAACAATCAAAATGTCCAATTACTACTCATTTAAGTTCAAAACTATCGAAATGACTACCTCCATTTTCGAATACTTAACTGAACTGAATTTGTTTTTCATATGTATAAATCCAAAGTCAAAAAGAAAAATTATACACAAGAACTGAAATCAATCAACTAGTTTAGGTCTTAAAGAAAAATTCACATTTAGAGCTACAACAAAGTCTATAGAGAACAAGTGCGGGTATTTTGCCATCATGTCTACCCCGGCCTCCCACGTAGCTCCTTCCACCTTCTGATTTCTCCATAGGACCTTAATAGAAGCTATCTCCTTATTCCTTAATTTACGAACCTGACGGTCAAGGATCTGGATCGGTACCTCCTCATATGTGAGACTATCCTTGATTCCCACATTTTCAAATGACACCACAGAGGTTGGATCTCCAATGCACTTCTTCAAAAGTGACACATGGAAAACTGGGTGTACATCTACTTGTTCTGAAGGCAACTCTATCTCATAGGCCACATTACGGATACGCCGCAAGATTCTATAAGGTCCCACAAACCTTGGACTGAGTTTCCCTTTCTTTCCGAACCTCATCACCCTTTTCATAAGCGAAATTTTCAGGTATACCCAGTCATCAACTGTAAACTCTAATTCTCTCCTCCGCACATCGGCATAATATTTCTGACGGCTCTGAGCTGTTTTCAACCTTTCTCGGATGAGCTGAACTTTCTGCATTGCCTCCTGAACCGAGTCTGGCCCTATCAAGGTGGCTTCACCAACTTCAAACCACCCTATATGAGATCTACACCTTCTACCATACAATGCTTCAAATGGGGCCATCTGAATGCTAGAATGGTAGTTGTTGTTGTACGCGAACTCGATAAGAGGCAGATGGTCATCCCAATTACCCTTAAAATCGATCACACACGCTCTTAGCATATCATCTAGAGTCTGCCCGCTCAGCTTGCCCATCTGTCTGCGTGTGAAAAGTTGTATTGAGCTTGACCTGAGTGCCAAGTCCCTTCTTAAAAGACTTCCAGAAATGGGAGGTGAACTAGGTACCCCTATCTGAAATAATGGCCAATGGCACCACATGAAGTCTAGGAGAAAATGTGCTAACTTAGTCATTCCGTCTACTAATACCCAGATTGAGTCATGTTGTCGACGAGTCCGAGGTAGACCCGTAATGAAGTCAATGTTTACTTTTTCACACTTCCATGTGGATATGCTGATATCCTGGGTCATACCTCCTGGTCTCTGATGTTCTACCTTGACTTTCTAGCAGTTCGGGCACTTAGCTACAAATTCAGAAATGTCTCTTTTCATGTCGTTCCACCAGTAAATATCCTGCAAATCGCGGTATATTTTTGTAGCACCTGGGTGAATGGTGTATCTCGAGCTGTGTACCTCAGCCAATATTTTCTATCTCAACTCACCTACATCTGGTACACACAACCTACCCTGGTAACGAAGCACCCCATCTCCCCCTTTGGAGAAAGCCTCAACCTCCTTTCTTGTATGTCGTTTATTGTTGTTACATGTATACCTAGCTGACTTAGTTTGAACAGAAAAAGGATTAATAGTGTGGTGCGTAGTGCAAATTTTGTTGTGTTAGGCTGTAGGTATTCTAGGTTTACTTACTACTTAATCATTGTTTTTAGTTTTTGTTTTCTTTGCCTGAGGACATGCAAAATTCTTAAGTTGAGAGTGTTGATAACTAATGAGATTACAAAACTTTCAACGCTTAAAATTAGGAAAATAGCATGGACTTAGGTGTGTTTATATGGATATGAGGTGCTTTTACTTTGTTTTCAGGAAAAATAGGTGTTAGAGTGAAAATGTGCAAAAGATGCATAAAAGTGTAGATTTTGGGCCAAGTACAGATCTCAGTACGAGCTTTTCCAAGAATTTACAAGCCCTACTGAGACTCATTGAAAAGTCCAGAAGATTTGTATAAGGCAAAGGCAAAGTACAACTCTTGGTATGAGCCGTAACTTGAGTCGTCGCAAACATCAGAGAAATTTGCACAGTTGAAATCTCCTGGTATGGGTAGCAATTACAAATCATAACATCTACCTACGACCCGTACCAGGAGCCGTGGAAAACTTCATAGATTTTGGAACTTGGTAGATCTCATGTTACGACAAGCTGTTACGAGTCATAGGAGCAAGGTACAAGGCATAACAAGACATCCGTAGAAATCTTCAAAAGAAGCCAAAGTTCTCTATATCAAACCACGACTTGATTGTATAACCCGTGGGATCTTGTTACAATTCATACTAGAGGCCAACACTTAGCCAAATTTTGCAGAAGCCAAGGGACGTACGAGAAAGGGAACAACCCGTACAATCCTGTTACGGTTCGTATGAGGAGTCGGCGCCAGATTTGGATATTTCCCTGTTAACTTAGGAAAAGGATTTTATTATTTGTATAAATGCATTTTAGGTTTCTTTTAGTTAGGAGGTTGTTCGTTATCAGTTTTTGACTATATTGAAGAGCAATTCTTGAGATAACTTTGATTTTCTCAAATTGTTCTTGAATTTGTTCATCCTCTTTTCTTGCAATATTCAAAGGTTTAATTCCAATCACCGTTGTAAGTATTAATTTACGTGTTTGTATATGAATACTTTTAATTATCTTACAATCATGAGAGGCTAAAACCTCCACAACTAGGGTTGTGGGAACCATGGTGGATTAACGAACTAGGGTTACACAAAGTGATTCGAAACCAATGCTAAATTGTTTTGTTGTATTCTCTTCATCTTTAATTTTTCTTAATGGAGCTCAATGTTAGGACTTTCCTGAATTCTTTACTTGCTTGAACCTAGAGAAGTGGAGATCAGGAAAAGAGAATTACAACAAAGCCTTGATTTTTATGGGTTATTGTATAACTTGA
Organism: Datura stramonium; assembly: GCA_018107945.1. NCBI lineage: Eukaryota > Viridiplantae > Streptophyta > Magnoliopsida > Solanales > Solanaceae > Datura > Datura stramonium. The sequence goes on along the minus strand of JACEIK010014464.1, from coordinate 12,729 downwards.
GCTACGATCGCGGGATAGTTAATTTGGAACAAATTGATAACGATTAAATTGAAATCACTCATCAGACCTAACCCAGTGATTAAGTATAGTCATCCAATAGGGACGAACAAGTCATTCGGATGAACCCTAGTTATAAGTTTTACAAGTAAACATTGGGATAGATCACAAGTGTAAACCCGAAGTAGTTATGAACCGATGGGGAATACTTACCCTAGTTAATTGCAGATCTTGATAAACAACAATTAATTTTTCATATTTTTTTACAATTATTTTCTATAAACCCCCCAATTTGGAGATAACATACCTAAAAGCTTGAATGCCTGCATTAGTCTAGCTCTTACCATATTCCCTGTGGATCGACCCCAACCTTTGTTGGGTTCTTTATTGACAACATCTGCTCCATTCTTTATCAAGAGTGTGAGTTTGAGCGTTATGAAGCAGTCACTTTTCCACCGCAACGGATCTGCTATGGAAGTTCCAATGATTTTTCTCTGGATCCGAACAGTGGGTCTCCGACCATCACGACGGTCTTGCTGCAATGGTCCCCCATAACTAGTAGCTCCCACATCCTGCTCTCAACCCAACTCCTAAACATCAAAATTTTCATTATATGCCTTAATACCTCCTTTCTATCCACCACCTAGGACAATTAGGGTGTTTTAAGCTCATTCCCCTCGTAATGACGTAGGGGTCATTACATCAGATATCAATTAAATATTGTTCATCCCCGAATGATCTACAAAAGAAAGGAAGATATCATACCATATTCCTCAAACAATTAAGGGTATCTGATCTGTAGTTAGGCCTCGGTCTCCTAAGTGGCTTTCTGTATTTGATGATTCTTCCACTAGACCTTTACCGTTGCAATCTCCTTTAATCTTAGCTTCTAAACCTCTCTATCTACTATCGCCACCGGCTCTTCCTCATAGGACAAATTCTCATCCAACAACATCGAGTCCCATTTTATTATGTATGACCCATCTCCATGGTATTTCTTCAGCACGAAAACATAGAAGGTGGGATGTATTCAAAACAGTCATGGCGGCAATGCTAATTTATAAGCCACTTCCCCATACATCGGAGAATCTCAAACTTCCCAATGTATCTCAGGCAAAGCTTGCTCTACTTATCAAACCGCATTACTCCCTTCATGGGAGATACCTTGAGAAACACTTTCTCCCCCTCCATGAACTTCATATCTCTCACTTTCCTGTCTGCATACTACTTTGCCTACTTTGAGAAACTATCAAACGCTCTTGAATTACCTAAACCTTTTCCAGGGACTCTTTAAGAAAATCCGTGCCCCAAGGTCTCACCTCAAATGCATCAAACCATCCAATTGGAGACCTGCATTTTCTCCTATACAGAGCATTAAATGGCGCCATGCCAATACTCTAATTATAATTGTTGTTGTAAGAAAACTCTGCCAAGGGTAAGAATTTATCCCAATAGCCACCAAAATCTATCACACATGCCCGAAGAAAGTCCTCTAACACCTGGATGGTCCTTTTCGATTGCCCGTCTGTCTGCAGATGGAAGGTTGTACTCAAGTCCAATCTGGTATCTAATTATGCTTGCAAAGTTCTCCAGAAATGTAAGGTGAACTAAGTACCCTTATCTGAGACAATCAAAATTGGCACCCTATGCAACTGAATCACCACCTTCACATGCATTTTGGCCAATCTCTCAACATTGTAAGTTACTTTGACTGGCAGGAAATGGGCAGACTTGGTCAGTCTGTCAACAATGACCCAAATGGAGTCAAACTTCTCTAATGTTTTTGGACGGCCAACTACGAAGTCCATTGCTATCCTCTCCCATTTCCACTCTGGGATGGGCATCTTCAGAAGTACTCCCCCAAGCTTCTGGTGAACATATTTCACCTGTTGACAGTTCAAACATTGGGAAATATAATCAATAATTCCCCTCTTCATCCTGGCCCAGCAATAATGTCGCTTCAAGTCATGGTACATTTTAGTAACCCCGGGATGGATGGAGTACCTCAAGTTGTGAGATTCTGCCAAGATGGTTTTGATCATCTCATCAACCCAGGGAACACACACACATCCCCTTATCCTTAGGACCCTTCATCATCTAGCACTGCTTCCTTAGCCTCCACCCATAGAACCTTGTCTCAAATCTTGTTCAGCTTCGCATTCTCAAACTGTCTGACTTTTATCTCTTCTAGTAGTGATGAATTAGCGTCCATGCTATCTAGGATCCCACCTGTCTCCATCAATGAAAGTCTCATCAAGTTGTTCGCTAGTGTCTGGACTTCTCTGTCCGTCGGCCACTGAGTAGCTTCCAAACAAGCTAAGCTGCCCATACTCACTACCTTCCGGCTCAAGGCATTGGCCACCACGTTTGCCTTACCTTGGTGATATAGGATCGTCATATCATAATATTTAAGCAGCTCCATCCATCTCCTCTGTCTCAATTTGAGATCTTTCTGGGAGCTGCGATAGTCTGAATACCTCACAACGAGCCCCGTACAGGTAATGCCTCCAAATTTTTAGAGAGAATACCACCACTACTAACTCCAGAACATGCGTCGGGTAATTCATCTCATGCACCTTCAACTAACTGGATGCATAAGAAATATAACCTATCCTTCCTGCATTAACACATCACCTAACCCAGACCGTGAGGCATCACAATAAACTACAAAATCTTTACCTTCCACCGATATGGCCAGGATTGATGCTGTGGTTAGCAAGGTTTTGAGCTTTTGAAAGATCTCTTCACATTCGTCGGACCATTAGAAGGGTACATCCTTCTGACTCAACCTTTCCAATACCGAGACAATGGATGCAAATCCCTTCACAAACCGGCAGTAGTAACTAGTCAGCCCCACAAAACTCTGAATCTTAGTCACCATAGTAGGTCTAGCCTAGTTTTATATCCACCTTAATCCCCTCCTTAGAAACCATATTCCCCAGAAAAGATACTGACTCCAGCCAAAATTCACATTTGGTGAACTTGGTGGACAACTATTTCTCCTTCAGCATACCCATCACAATCCTCAAATGATTCTCATGATCCTGCTTAGTATTAGAATATACCAAGATATCATCAATGAACATGATTACGAATAAATCTAGGTAAGGTTTGAAGATACCATTCATCAAGGTCATGAATGTTGCTGGAGCATTAGTCAGTCCAAAGGACATGACGAGGAACTCATAATGTCCATATCTAGTCTGAATAGCCATCTTGGGAGTATCCTCAGCATGAATCTTCAGCTGATGATAGCCCGATCTTAGGTCAATCTTGGAGAACATCATTTCTTCCTGTAACTAATTAAACAAGTCATCTATTCGAGGGAGAGGATATTTATTCCAAATGTTTACCTTATACAACTAGAGGTAATTAATGCACATCCACATACCACCATCCTTCTTTTTCACAAAAATGACTTAGGCACCCCACGGAGAGACACTCGGCCTAATAATCCCCTTACTAAGAAATTTCTGCAACTGCTCCTTGAGTTCTCTCAATTTAGTTGGTGCCATTCTATATGACAAAATAGAAATGGGTTGAGTCCCTGGCTCTAAATCTATACAAAAATCAATCTTGCAATCTGGCGGCATGCCAACTAGACTGGCGGGAAATACATCTAAAAATTCAAAAACTATTGTGACCGACTCTATGGAAGGACCCTCCAAACTGGTATCCTGAATATGAGCTAGATATGCTAAACACCCCCGCTCTATTAATTTATGGGCACGAATATAAGAGATGAATTTCTTAGGAGTAGGGCTACAATTCCCTCTCCACTCCAACCTGGATGACCCTGGGCCTTATATGATGACGGTTTTAACATGGCAATCCAGGATGGCATGGTAAGGAGATAACCAGCTCATCCCCAGAATCATATCAAAATCTACCATATATAAGATTACTAAATCTACCAGAGTATCAAACCCCATAAAGTTAACAACGCAATCATGACAGACCCTATCCACCACCACATAATCCCCAATAGGAGTAGACACATGGATAGGAGTATCAAATACATCACAAACAAGATCCAATCCCAAAGCAAAATAATTAGACATATAGGAAAAAGTATAACTCAAACAAAGCCATATCCAATTTGTTGGACATAAAGAACGTACCTATGATAACGGCATCAAAAGCCTCTGCCTCAGGCCTACCTGGGAATGCATAGAAGTGAGCCTAATTACTTACCTGAGAACCGCCCCTGTTGGGTTGTACAACCCCTCTACTGGACTGAATACCACCCCTTCCGGTCTAAGCACCTCCTCTACCTATCTTGGTGCCACCTCTAACCACTGGTTGACTGTCCCTCCTTAATTGGGGGCAATCCTTGCTAAACGCACTCCCTCCTCTCCCAGTAGGAGCTCAGCTCGAGGAGCTGGGTGCCAGACAATATGCCCACCCTTTCCAAATCTGGGACACCACTTGTGGATGTGTCCATACTCTCCACACTCGTGACACACCTTCTCGATAACCGGTTTTTGAGTCAAACCCAAAGAAATAGGACGAGCCCCAAAGTCTGAGTGAATTATCTATTTACCTCTGACTGTACCTGCTGGTCTTGGAGTGGTCCTTAATGGACCCCCAGTTGACACCTACATGGATAATTGAATAGGGCGTCCTGAGTATCCCTGGGTATTGGAGTCCTGGAAAAAGAGCCTTTGTATGAACTAACCTTCCATTCCTTCTTTTAGGCATTCTTCGTGTATCCCTCCTATTTCACCCTCTCCATGTTCTTCACATACTCCACTACCTCCTAAAAGGTCCTACCTGTAGAAACCATCTGAAGGGATAACATCTAAAGCCCCACGTTCAGGCCTATAACAAATTTCCTGATCCTCTCTTCCTCTATGGGTAGTATGGGCAGAGCATACCTGCACAGAGAGTGAAATCGGGCCTCATATGCTGTGACTAAAGAGGCTCCCTATACGATGGTGGTAAACTTATCCCGCCTTCTATATCTCAGGGTACGAGGTACATACTTCTCCATAAAGGTAGAGTAGATTTGCGTCCAAGTAAATAGTGGTGACCCTACTGGTCTGCACTCAACAAAAGCCCTCCACCAGAGCTTAGCATCACCCATTAACTAGAAGGTGACAAATTCCACCCTATACTTTTTCAATGCGCCCATTTTGCGGAGCCTCTCATGACAGTCAATTATGAATTCATACGCGTTGTCCGCCTCAGTACTATATAAAATGGGAGGCTTCATCTTTGTGAAGCTCCATAACAATTCATGTTCCTCCCAAGTTGTTACCGCCCCAACTATTGGCCTCGTGAACATCACATCCTCTAACATATAATCTATACGAGCAGCCACAGTAGCTGCAAGCTATATCCCCGACTACTGCCCTGCAGGAGTTGCTGGCACTACCCCATAACCCATGAGGCCACTTAGAAGGTTAAGGACCTGAGCCAGGACCTCGAAGGATGCTAGAGCGGCTGCAGCCTCTCCCTGAGTCGGAACCTCCACCTCCATAGCCACCCTCTCTTGGACTACCAGTGCTACGAGAGATATAGACCTCTCTCGAACTGGAGTAGGAATGCAAGCCACTCCTCTGACAATGGCAAGCCTCCGCCAGCAACCTCGACCCTATCCTCTACTGCAAACTACGGCTGCTGCTGGCTCGGGTGCTCCCTCTTTGTTCCCGCCTGTACGTGTTCTCATCATCTATGAGAGAAATTAAAAAGAGTTGTTAGATACCAATTTGATCACCAGATACCAATTGGAATCAAGTAATCGCACGAAAAGGAATAAAGAAGGAATTTTTCCTAAAGTCCTACAGCCTCTTGAAGATATGTTACGGACATCTCCGCACTGATCCGCGAGACTCTACTAGACCCGACTTAGTGCAATGAGATTGATAAACCTAGAGCTCTGATACCAACTTTGTCACGTCCCAAATAGCCACGAGTGGCCCCTCACTAAACCCTAGTGGACGAACCAACCAATCTCATCTATTTTCCTTAATATTCAGAAAGAATATAACACCTTTAGAAGTAAATTAGCAATTCATTGAAATAATTTAAGAGATTCAGAAACCAAATCCTATAAAATAATTCTAGAACCTGATTGCTGTTGCATTTTAGACGTCTATACACATGTCTAAGATTGATTTAACTAAAAAGAAATAAAACTGAAAATTTTCGGATGAGATACATCTTCAGAAGAGGAGTAGAATAGCACATCTTGTGTTGCTCGCCTTTCAATAATTTGTTGCTGCTCTAAAGGTGAGGTCGATATGAACTTCCAACATCAAATTCTGCATTTAGAAAAGAAGTGCAGGAGCAGCGTCAATATGAAACACAGTACTGGTAGGCATCATCGGCCGACATTACATAATAACACACATACATATAGGCAATAGTGTGCAATTAGTCCAAAACATCATTCATACATAAGCATAATCATTTCAAGAATTTAAAACTACTCAGGTGCTAATCGGCTTACTCACTAGATTGGACCATCGCTGCAGTGATCGATTGAACACTACCACAGTTTCACCGCGGCGGAATAAGTCCCGCAGTAGTGTTACTACTTGGCAGTAGCTCGACTTAGCTACACAGTCAATATTTCACCAACTCTTTACAACCCATACAACATTTAAACATCCACGTATGCCAAAGTCATAAATAAATAGTAGATATCACTTAACAACATTGGGTATATAATGAGTCATTCTCAAAGATTGCACAACTCAATCACTAATTCTCTTCTAAATATTCTATCCAGCAAGTCATTGTAAGCCTCAACAATTCAAACGACAAGCACATGACCACAAGTTCATTTCAGTTAAATACACATACTCGGTCTAAATATCACAATTCTTACAATACATCAATAACACAGCAAATGGTAACATGTCGGGCACATACTTCCGTCACATTACCATAGACACTCGGTCACTAAACATCGATGTAAACACATGCCAGAGAGTACTATTTTTTATCTTTCAGTCATGACCTGTAGGGGACTCTAGAAACCCATGTACTGCACTGGCGTGGTACCCTCTCTCACTCATATTATCATTCGAATACTCCCCTCAAACATGTGCCACTCAATTAATCTTGCTCACCCAGATGCTCCCCTCATGCACGAGTCACTCATCTCAGGATATTCATATTATCCACATTCATTCTCATAGTACATATATTATCATTAGTCCGTTGTTATGACTTTTGTTATGAATTTTAGGAGGTCTCATTCTACCACCATTAACTTCACCCTTTTTAAATAGTTCGATCATTCTCAGCAAGTACAAAGGACATGAAAAACCTATACACTTTATTCCACATTACACAGGAATCCACATCACATTAGAATCACTCAATCAAGGAATTCAACAAGGAAACTAGAACACTTAAGATCCAAAGACCAAATACACATCATAATTCCATATTATGCATATCATTATGAAAATATAACTCCTTATGTACCATATCCTACCTCAATTTGGAGGAATCGAATGAAAATTACTCTGTTGGAGCCTTGCCTTTCATCCATTCTTCCAACCGCTCAAAGTTTAAAGACAAGAGATTAACACAATTTCAATAGTCTACTATCAAAACAAGGGTTTCGGGATTCAAAGCCACCCCGTTCTACCCATTATCACAAACCACCTCATTTCCCATGGCTTAATTCTTAATCATTACCCCTCAAACCCTCTTTAAGGTAATTTTAAGGTTAAAGTCTCAATTCCACCTAGTTCTAGGTCTCAATTTTCACATGATCCATTTTCTATAGGAACTACGCATTAGGGAGTTATTATTACTCTCTTTTTAAAGTTAGAATCAACACCCATTAG
>JACEIK010014463.1:0-21612 GCA_018107945.1 Datura stramonium | reverse complement strand
GTGCAATGTCTCAAGAGATTATTCACAGTTGTACATTGTCCCATTCCTATCATAGATGCCTCATCTCCAAAGGAGAAGAAGAGGTAAAGTTATTCATTCACAATCTGACCTTTTCCAGGTAAGACCATAAGTCGAGCAATTAACCCATAAGGGAATACCCCCAACAATAGTTACAAATCAGGTAAACATCTACAAGAATCTATGCAAAGACTATTACTCCTCTAACATAGAGAATAAGGGGAGTTCAAAATAGTAACTAGGTAGTCTTCAGTTTAGGACCATCATAGCCTACATGATTAATGACCCTCTTTATGTCTAATATGCTACCTCCATTTTGAGGCCCAATTATAATTAGGGTACCCAGTTAGGGCAAGGTTAGGGTTCCAAGATGCATGACCCACAAATTCAGGGTTGTAAGGTAAGGGAGACCACCTTAGGCTTATTGTAGCTAGTGTGGGAAGTCACATGGTAGCATAAGTCATTTTAGGTCTAGTGGCACTTTACACATCTCGTGGCTCTTAGGCCCCTGCAGGCTTACAAGACCTAGATGCTTTATCAGATACCATTCCAGGTATGTCAATAGTTGACTTCTAAGATATTTGGACATTTGTTTACCATATATATGTAGTGCCTTATGTGATTCAACTGATGGTCAGAAGTTAGGGGATAGGTTTTTTAGTTATTCGTATAAGAAATGTATATGTACCCTAGTGCGATCCATACCTTTGGATAAAGAGAATTAATATACGACTAAAGAATAGGGTCGAGAAATGTTAATACGTTAGACATAAATCAAGATATGTTAGAATTATTCTGAATGGAAGTAGAAGACATGATTCTAGTCAATTGACAGTAAATTAATAGTTTTTAGATGTGAAGAAGATGAGAATGACATTTGAGTGACATAGGACGAGTATTCTCATGAAGTATAATACTAGTTAGGGAGAGATAGGTTGAGAAAATTCCCTAGGTGTGAGAATATGGCTAGTAAGAGCTTTAGAAGATGTTTAAAGAAAATGAATACTAAGGTTATAAATGATAGATGAAAATAAGATAAATCCCACATAATAATTAGAGAAGTTATGTGATAGCAGCCTAAAAGGCAAGAAATATACCAGTTATGAATATATTAGCACCACCTTCATATGAAGTAAACCGTTTAGGACCTAATAAGGAAAATAGTCCGTAGATATGCTTAAATGGAAGAGGAGTTACAAAGAGGAAAGATAAATATAGACTATTGATGATAGCTTATTTCTCTAGTTAGAGTAAAGAATCCCCAAGTATGCACCCACAGGTTCTAAACTAAGAGGGAGATAGTACGATAGAGTATAGAAAGTAGATTATGTAATCTACAAGATTAGTCAGTTTAAAATAAGAAGTGATAGCATGGGCAAACAAGCTAAAATTAGGAGATAGCAAATTGACTCACATTAGCTTATGTGACTAGTTAAAGTCACAGATAAGTTAAAATATTAGGTGGACCATATGTATTACAAATATAATTCAAATGTACGAGGCTTCAGTTTTCATTGTTCCAAGATAGGGTGCTTAGTTCAAAACAAATATTCTGAAAGTATTTTAGAGAAATGATTAGATTCTTGAGAATATGTTCAGGATATAGACCCGAAGATCAATTAAATATTTGGGTTGTTTATTTACCCTTTGTCACGATCTGAACATAGGCTCGGATCGAGACACGAGAAAAGGAGCCTCGAGAGACTCCAATTCGACCCATGCCATGAACATACATCTAACTCAATCAAATAAAGAAGAAGACTTAACATAACAAACATAGCGAAAGTCTAATCACAACATAACATCGGAACCATAATTCACTTCATACATGAAAAGCTAATTACTACGTACAGTCTGAAAGCCTCTAGCATATCTGATGGGTTGATAGGAAAATACCCCTAACTAACCCGACAAATCTAAAAATTTAAAAAACAAGGATAACTAATAATGAATAGTCCTTGGGAGATGAGGATTCACTACTGAAGCTGGATGCTAACACCGGAAATTGGCTAGTGATGGGGCTGAGTTTGAAGATTGGAGTCTGTATCATAAAAGGATACAACATAGAGTATATGGTCAGTATGTGAAATGTACCGAGTATGCATGGTAAGTAAACCGCTTAAATAAGTAAAATCATTTAAAAACTGCATAATATAAAACATAATTAAGAAAAGAATTTGAGATAAGGGCTTGCATGCTATTTTATGAAATCACGATCTGAACATAATTGTACATCATAGCTGGATCGAATAACCCAAAGTTGAAATATGATAATCATAAGTGAAACTGAACATTGGGTCAAACCTTCTTTAGAACATATATGTATATATCATGAATGATAAACATGCATAACTGAAATCATGAGGAACAATTGGAGACTTGTCATATAACCGAAATTACCACGATAGAGCTTACGTGGTCTCGACTATCACACTCAAGTGGACAGAGTCGTCTAAATCCTTGCCAGGGCTAAAGACGCTACCATGATATCAATATCAAGTTGAAGACCCCTTGGGACAGGGGAAAGCTCACAAAGGAGGTCCCAAAATAATTTGATCATACCTACGTTGGCGCATAATTCTGAGGCGTAGGGTTGACTGACCCTTAGCCTACTCGGTGTTAGACACTACTCCCAAAAATATGCACATGCTCTCCATCATTTTTCAACGAAGCTGACCATCGTCTAGTAACGAAGTTGAATAATCATGTGCATATAAAATCTGAAATCATATATGAGGAGCCTTGGCTCAAACAATACAAAAAAGCTTAACATAATTGGGAGTCTTGACTCCAAGACCATATGGTAAGCTAATTAACTTGAAATCATAAATTATACTTGAACATATGGGCTTGCCCAATACTTAAACATGCTTGAAAATACTTGATTCACTTGAAAACTTGACCATAGACATGGGTATCTTGAAAACATGCTTTTCATCATAAATATCCCATCCTACTTGAACATACATCATAAATCTCAACTTTTGATGAACTTCTCGTGGATGGACATTATAATTTATAAAACATAAAAACATGATTATAATTGAAAACAATATAAAACTTTCCCATAATTCAATAATAGAAACATGCTTAGATCATACCCGTGGTAGAAACTTAGGAAATTCAAGCATTGGGTTAAAATGCAATAGGATCAATATATAGATTTTCATGAATTAGAGAGGGATTGGTCATGGGTGTGAATAAATTCATCCATTAATAACCTTACATAACTGAAAGAATCTGATTCTATAACTCCTTTGATTGCCCAAGGAAGAATTGAGAATAATTTGGAAGGGAATTAAGCTTGATCACCTCTCCAGCTCTCTAAGTTTGCATGCATGAATATGAATTGCTTAGAATGAACTTACCCCTATTAAAACTCACTGTTCATAGCTTAAAATGACGTAGCTTAGGCCTTAGGATAATAGTAATTACAGATAATCCCTTACTAAATTCAGAGAGAAAAACTGACTGCTAGTCCCCACGAGGGACTGGATGAGTCGTCGTCGAAGGCCACGACTCATGGCCACCAACTGTCGTGTACACTGCCAACATTTCACCTAGGTTTCATCACAGGGAACTACACGAGTCGTTACTGGTGACCACGACTCGTGGTCACCACTCGTGGTCACCACTCGTGGTCTTCACTACCAAAAAGTCCTCTTCCTTCACCTCATTCTTTGCCACGACTAACTCAATGAGTCGTGGTGCTGGCCAAAACTCGTGGTCATGTCCGTGGTCACCCAAAACTAAAAAATTTCCAACTTAAGTCTAGAACCTCACCACGAGTCACTCCAAAACTCGTGGTCAACCCCAAGGGTCACAAGACAACTCATTCTATGACCTGATGCAGAAAATCCCGTTTTATCCATTTCAATTCTCGGGTTTGATCTTAGGGCTTCCAGGGTATAACAATATCTCCCCCTTGAGAACATTCATCCTCAAATGTTGAAAATCATACAGAAAAGCAGAGAAACACAATCATCATACTAAAATAGTGATCATATAAGCTGAAAACTGATGGAATGAATAACTACGATTTAAACTACATGACTAAACTAAATTCATGAATCGTACATACATACATATACATGAAAGAAACTAGGGCACATAAACTGAACATGAAATTGAATAGAGTTTTAGGGAAAAAACTGATACCTTAAGAGGGAACTAAGCCTGTAGGGAAAAGATGTGGGTATCTAGCCATAATATCTGCCTCGGCTTCCCACGTAGCTCCCTCAACATGATGATTCCTCCATAAAACCTTGAATGAAGGTACTTCCTTGTCTCTTAGCCTTCGAACCTAACGATCCAGTATTTCCACCAGAACTTCCTCATAACTAAGGCTGTCTTTCACACCTACACTCTCCACAGGAACAACTAAGGTTGGATCCCCCAAACACTTCTTTAGGAGTGATATACGAAAAACATGATGAACGGAAGCTAATTCTAAGGGAAATTCCAATTCATATGCCACCTTGCCAACCCGTTTCACAATCCAGTTTGGGACAACATAATGGGGACTGGGTTTTCCTTTCTTTACAAACCTTATCACTCCCTTCATGGGAGACACCTTTAGAAACACCCAATCATCGACTTTGAACTCAAGTTCTCTCTTCCTCACGTTAGCCTAGGACTTTTGGCGACTTTGAGCTATTTTCAGCCTGTCTTGTATGAGCTGAACTTTCTCCATGGCCTCATGGAATGAATTTGGTGCTACCATCGCAACTTCACCGACTTCAAACCAATCAATAGGAGATCTACTTCTACGCTCATAGAGAGCCTCAAATAGAGCCATCTGAATACTGGAATGCTAGCTGTTATTGTATGAAAACTCAATAAGTGGCAAATGGTCATCCCAACTACCCTTGAAGTCAATCACACATGCTCTGAACATGTCCTTGAGAGTTTGAATAGTTTGCTTCGCTTGACCATCCATTTGCGGGTGAAATTCCATATTGAGCTTGACTTGAGTACCAAGTCCTTTTTGAAACGATCTCAAAAATTGAGAGGTAAACTGAGTACCTTTGTCTGATATGATGGACGAGGGCACTCCATATAACCAAACTAACTCTCGAATGTATACTTTTGCATAATCTTCTGCGGAATCAGTGGTTTTGACCAGTAGAAAATGAGTGGCTTTGGTCAACCTGTGCAGGACCACCCAAATGGAGTCATATTGAAGACGAGTGCTAGGAAACCCTGTGATGAAGTCCATATTAATATCCTCCCACTTTCAAGTAGGGATGCTGATGTCCGAAAGCAAACCTCCCGGTCTCTGATGCTCTACCTTCACTTTCTGATAATTTGGACACTTAGCTACAAATTCTGCGATGTCCTTCTTTATGCCATTCCACCAATTGACTTCCTGTTGGTCATGGTACATCTTGGTGGCACCTGGATGTATCGAATATCTGGAACCATGAGCCTCGTGCAACATCCAATTTCTCAAATCACCAACATCTGGAACACACAAGACACCCTGATATCGAAGCACACCATCTCCCCCTTTGGAGAATACCTCTACCTTCTAATTCTGAATGACTTATTTTAAGTCCTCGTCTTGTCTAACTTTCATATCAGTCACCAAGGATGATTCTGACCCATTCTAAACTATAACACCGCCGTCAGTTGAGTCAATCAAACGAACTCCCAAACTTGCAAGTCGATGCACATTCTTTACCAGCTCCTTCCTCCCCTCCTCTACATGGGACATACTCTCCATAGAGAGTCTACTAAGTGCGTCTGCTACTACATTGGCCTTACCAAGATGGTAAAGGACACTCATATCATAATCCTTGAGTAACTCCAACTATCTCATTTGACGCAAATTTAGGTCCTTCTGGGTAAACACATATTGTAGGCTCTTATGGTCCGTAAACACATATACATGGACCCCATACAAATAGAGTCTCCAAATCTTCAATGCAAATAATACCGCTGCTAATTCAAGGTCATGGGTCGGGTAATTCCTTTCATGCACCTTCTGCTGCCTGGAAGCATGTGCTATAACCTTGTTGTGCTGCATCAAACACAACCAAGACCGATCCCGGAAGCATCGCAATACACCACAAACCCATCGGTACCCTCAGGTAGGGTTAACACTGGTGCTGAGGTGAATCGAGTCTTCAACTCCTGGAAGCTCCTCTCACAAGCATCCGACTATTGAAATTTCACTTTCTTTTAGGTCAATTTGGTCAATGGCACTGCAATGGATGAAAAACCCTCAATATATCTCCGATAGTAACCCGCTAAGCCTAAGAAGCTCCTGATATCTAAAGGATTTACCGGTCTAGGCCAATTCTTTATCGCTTCTATATTCTGAGAGTCCACCTTTATACCCTCACCTGACACCACATGGCCAAAAAATGCCACTGAGTTCAACCAAAACTCGCACTTACTGAATTTGGCATATAGTTGGAAATCCTTGAGAGTCTGTAGTACCTCCCTCAAATGAGTGGCATGCTCCTCCTCTCTCCAAGAGTATATCAGGATGTCATCAATAAACACGATCACGAACACATCCAAGTATGGCTTGAACACCCTGTTCATCAAATCCATAAAAGTTGCAGGACCATTTATTAGTCCAAAAGACATAGATACAAACTCATAATGGCCATACCGCGTCCTAAAGTCTATCTTCGGGATTTCGCTCTCCCAAACCCTGAGCCGATGGTATCCGGACCTGAGATCTATCTTCAAAAAGCATTTGGCACCCTGAAGCTAGTCAAACAAATCATTAATCCTCGGAAGAGGATACTTGTTCTTGATGGTGAACTTGTTCAATTTCTGATAATCAATATACATACGATGAGAACCATCTTTCTTTCGGACAAAGAGAACTGGTGCACTCCATGGGGATTTGCTCGGTTTGATGAACCCCTTATCTAAAAGGTCTTTCACTGCTCATTCAACTCCTTTAACTTGGCTGGAGCCATTCTATAAGGAGGAATAGATATAGGCTGGGTATTATTTGGAAGAAGGTCAATACAAAAATCAATCTCCTGCTTGGGAGGGATTCCCAGTAGATCATCTAGGAAGACTTTGGATACTTACATACTACTAGGACTGACTGGATAGTCTGGGTCTCAGACGTGGCATCCTTAACCCTAACTAGATGGTATACACAACCTTTATAAATCATCTTTCTGTACCTAAGGTAGGAAATTAAAAGACCTACAGGCACAACTGAACTACCCTTCCATTCTAAGGCTTGTTCACCCAGATATCTGAACTCTACTGCCCGGGCTCTAAAATTAACTAAGGCATAACATCAAATAGCCAATCCATGCCGAGGATAACATAAAAATCGGTCATGGATAACTTTACTAGATCTGCTGAGGTGACTTTCTGAAGGACTGTGATCGGGAAACTTCTGTACACCCGCCTAGCTACAACTGAATCACCCACCGGAGTAGAGACTAAGAAGGATTCTGACAAGATTTTGGGATTGACTCCGAAATTACTATCCATATAAGTTGTCACAAAAGACAAGGTAGCCCCTGGATCTAACAATTCATATACATTAAAGTGGAAAACTCATAACACACCAGTGACCACATCCGGAGAGACCTCCTTCTTCTGGGGGGATGCTAAGGCATATAATTTGTTTTTGAGCTGATTGCCACCTGTGCTAGTAGAAGCCCCCTGCTGAGTGGGGCGTGCTGGTGGAACTGCTGAACTAGAAGCTAGAGTATGGGCTCCACCATCGCCTGATCTGGCTGAAGGGAAATCTCTAAGCATATTTCCGGGCTTCTTGCACCTGAAGCAAGAACCTGTTCTCTCCAAACAATGAACCATGTACCTTTAGCCACACCGATTGCAAACTGGGACACTAAAATCTGCGGGCCTACTGCTCTGACCCCTAGAGCCTGATGCTTGTCCCCTCTGGTCGTGCCTGGGTCTGGATGGCACCCTCATCCCTGAAGATATTAGGGCTGAAGATCCCTAGTGGAACTGCTGTCAGTGCCCACCACCTGTCTCGGCTGAGAGAACCTATAGCTGACTGTCTTGGTCCTCTTGGCCTCTATATCCTTCAGATGTGCCACCTCCATCTGCTGGGTTTGAAAAACTATCTGAGGAAAATCCATATCTTGATGGAGCATGGCAGTCCTACAAACCTTGTCTAAATAGTCCGCCACCCTATGAACAATCCTGCTCACTCAAGCCCTCTGATCAACCACCAACTCTGGGGCATACTTTGACAGACGAGTGAACCTTAGGCCATATTCCTGCACTGTCATCTTCCCTTGTTTTAAATTCACAAACTCGACCTCCTTCAACTCTCTCATCTCACGAGGGAAGAACCAGTCTAGAAAAGCAACATGAAACTTATCCCAACTAATAGGGCTTACTTCGAATGCCCTACTATTCTTCCACTGTTTAAACCAAATGTGTGCGACTCCCTTCAACTCATATGAGGACAAATCAACACACTTTTCTCTATTAACCCCCATGACCTGGGTGATCTTCAAAATCTCATTAATAAACTCATGCGGATCCTCATCCACCTTTTACCCAAGAAACTCGGGTGGGTCCATCCTTAGAAAATCTCTGACTCGTGCTACTGCTGCATTCCCATTCTACGGGAAATGTGCCATTTCCTATTGGTTGACGTGGGCGGTCAAGGCCCGTGCTAGCATCTGAATGGCTGCCCTGAATTCAGCGTGGGCAATCGACTCCGGTGCATGGTGCTCATAGGTTGGTGGGGCTTGTTGGTGCCCGTCTCCATTTCCTTCCTCGTGGCCATTTCCATTTACATTTATTCTGCCATTAACTTTGCGGGGAGTCATGATTCTGCAATTGAGAATAGAACGAGTTAGAAGGATGGAGAGACATTTCACCGCACGACATAGATCATAAAAGAAGGGAATATTTCCTAAACGTCTCTTAGTTTCTTCTTCATAAGTGTGGTGCGCTTCACACCTATGAAAAATACTCTAATTAATGCGGCTTTCAGACACCCTAGGACACTTCAAAACCTATTGCTCTGATACCAAGTTCGTCACAACTCGAACATAGGCCCGGATCGGGACACGGGGCGAGGAGCCCGATAGACTCCAAGTCGACCCAAGGCATGAACATACATCTAACTCAAAAAAATAAAGAGAAAGACTTAACAGAACAAACATAGTGGAAGTATAATCACAACATAACATTGGAACCAGAATTCACTTCATACATGACAAGCTAATTACCACATACAGTCTGAAAGCGTCTAGCATATCTGATGGGTTGATGGGACAACATCCCCAACTAACCTGACAAATCTGAAAACTAAAAATACAAGGATAACTGATAATGAATGGTCCTGGGGAGATGAGGACTCACCACTGAAGCTAGATGCTAACATCAAAAACTGGCTAGTGAAGGGGCTGAGTCTGAAGATCAGAGCCTGTATCATGAAATGATACAACATACAGTATGCGGTTAGTACGTGGAATGTACCGAGTATGAAAGTTAAGTAAACCTCTTAAATAAGTAAAATCATTTAAAACATGCATAATATAAAACATAACTAAGATAATAATCTACGAGTAGGGCTTGCATGCTATTTTATGAAATCATGATCTGAACATAACTGGATTGAATGAACCAAAGCTAAAATATGATAATTATAAGTAAAAATGAACATTTGGTCAAACCTGCTTTAGAACATATATGTATATATCATGAATGATAAACATGCATAACTAAAATCATGAGGATCAATGGGAGACTTATCATATAACTGACATTACCACGATAAAGCTTACGTGGTCCCTACTATCACACTCAAGTGGGCAGAGCCTTCTGAAGTATTGCCAGGGCTAAAGACGCTACCATGATATCGATATCATGATGAAGGTCCCTTGGGGCAGGGGAAAGCTCACAAAGGAGGTCCCAAAATAATCTGATGATACCTACGTCGGCGCGTAGTTCTGAGGCACAGGGTTGACTGACCCTTAGCCTACTCGGTGCTAAACGCTACTCCCAAAAATATGCATATGCTCTCCTTCGTTTTTCAACGAAGCTGACCATCGTCTAGTGACGAAGCTGAATAATCATGTACATATAATCATACATGAGGAGCCTTGGCTCAAATCATACCACAAGTTGAATATAATTGGGAGTCTAGACTCCAAAACCACGTGGTAAGCTAATTAACTTGAAATCATAAATCATACTTGAACAAATGGGTTTGCCTAATACTTAAACATGCTTGAAAATACTTGATTTACTTGAAAACATAATCATAGACATGGGTAACTTGAAAACATGCTTTTCATCATTAATATCTCATCCTACTTGAACATACATCATAAATCTCAACTTTTATGAACTTCTCATGGATGGACATTATAATTTATAGAACATAAAAATATGATTATAATTGAAAACAATATAAAACATTCCCATAATTCAATAATAGAAACATGCTTAGATCATACTCGTGGTAGAAACTTAGGAAATTCAAGCATTGGGTTAAAATGCCATAGGATCAACATATAGATTTTCATGAATTAGAGAGGGATTGGTAATGGGTGTGAATAAATTCATCCATTAATAACCTTACATACCTGAAAGAATCTGATTCTATAACTCCTCTGATTGCCCAAGGAAGTATTGAGAAGAATTTGGAAGGGAATTAAGCTTGATCACCTCTCCAGCTCTCTAAGTTTGTATGCATGAATAGAATAGCTTAGAATGAACTTAACCCTCTTAAAACTCACTACTCATATCTTAAAATGATGTAATTTAGGCCTTAGGATTATAGAAATTACGGATAAGCCCTTACTAAATTCGCAGAGAAAAACAGATAGTCTAGACGAGTCATCGTCCAAGGCGACGACTTATGCACACCAACTGTTGTGTACACTGCCAACATTTCACCTAGGTCTCATCATAGGAACTACAAGAGTCATTAATGGTGACCACGACTCGTGTTCTTCACTGCCAAAAAGTTCTCTTCCTTCACCTCATCCTTGGCCATGAGTGACTCAACGAGTCGTGGTGCTGAGCACGACTCATGGTCATGTCTGTGGTCACCCCAAACTCAAAACTTCCAACTTAAGTCTATAAACTCACCACGATTCACTCCACTATGCATGATCTACCCCACGGGTCACAGGATGACTCGTTCTGTGACTTGGTGCAGAAAATTCTATTTTCTCCGTTTCAACTCCCGAGTCTGATCTTTGGATTTCCGGGGTATAAAACCCTTAATTAAATATTATTGAAATTTCATTCATGTTGACTTTCAAATTTCACATTTTATGGCCTTGTATAGGCAAGGGTGCAAATTCCATATGAAATGGGACAAGATCGACAAATTACGTCTTAGAGTAAAGTTAGCCTTTTAGTTTCAGAAAGTAATTTAGATGCCATATGTTACCTATGTCAGAAGTACTCTATTTATTCTCTACGCATGAATATTATGTTTATGGTTTGAGATTTATACTCCATTCTCTCGACCCAAAGTCTGAACTTTATCAGGTCCCATATGATTCATGCATATGTGGTATCTCTACACCTCCTAGACCAACTTGTGCCTACATCTAAGGCCAAGAGTCCTATATGATTTGCTCTTAACAATTCTCTATTTGAATATATTCCTCTTAAGGCGAAGATGTAGAGAAAAGAAAGCAAGGTAAGTTAGGCTTCAAAAATCTATTTTTATTGTTTAAATAGACAAGAGCAGTCTTATATTTGTTATTTTCCCAGTTCTTTATGTTATATTAGACGTGATACCTTGTGGGGCCAGTGTAAATGTATTTCTAGTTAGCTGGCAGGCTCTGGATAGTTCTTTTTATAAAGAAACTCTATCAAAATTTTAGAAAATTCCCAACAAAAATTATTTCTTGAGTAACAACTTTCATTCGAGGAAGAGTATCCCTAAGGGGGGATATTGTAACCTCGAACCTTTAGATTCAAATTGGATGAACAACCCAACGTATCTGATGAGACCTGTTCAAAGAGTATTTGGGCACAAATAAGAGTTGTAGAGCAAAAGGGAAGCATTAATATAGAAATAAAAGTCAAAGTTTCTTATAGAGTTAAGTTATAATGTAATTCCCTACACCCCCGAGTTAGCATACGACTATGTAGATGCTGTAGAATTTGTCTGAATAGGGGAGGAAAAAGTTGTGTATGAGTCTAAGGGTCAATTATCTAGTATACAATGAAGTTGAGTCAAGATTTAAGGACTTACTAAGCGTTAGTATAAGTAAAGTTGTACACAACAATATGAGCAGTTTTCCTTAGCGAATTGTATTAGATCAAACTTTGAACAAGTATATTTTACAAGCTATAAAGAGTTAGGGATTGAAAATCCCACCATATTAAAAGTCTACGAGTTTAGTTTCTAAAAAAATAAACTTGTCATCAATCTACCGTTTATAATAAAAAAAAAAGTTTCACGCGTTTTACTATGGACCTGAGTAGAAGCCCAAGAGCTTGTGATGGAGCATGCGACGCGAGTTCCACTGTGAGCAAAGTGGGTGCGATGGAGCTCACACCGTGATCTAGGGTATGTGGTCGGATTTTTATGTTTTATAAGCTTATGTTAGGGGTTTCTTGGCATTGTTCTTGGATGTTTAAGGGCTGCTCTCAAAGGGTTCTTCACCCCTCTTCATAATCCTATCTCTAGGTGAGGATCCCCTCTATGAATTTAGGTGTAGACCATCATCTAACTCATGAAATTGCTTATCCATATTGGATTCTTGAAGGCATGGTGTCTTCCTTGATGAATTCAAGTGAAAGAAGATGGAATCTCTATACATTGGTAAAGTTTTTATCCTTCTTTGTCTATATGCTCGAGTATGAACTTCTAAGTGTTGTTTTAGTAAGAACTCATGGGATAATAATTGAAAGTCGTGAGTGTAAGTATTACTCGTCATATAGTGAATCATAGAGGCTATTTTATATGTTGTGAAGCCCAAAAAGTACTGGAAGACCACATGAGAAGGTCGTATGACTTTATATTTATGGTAAGAAGGTTCAGTGTGAATAACACCATTGACTAAAATAACCTTGGATCTTTACGGTGGCCAAGTTTTTGATAGAATGCCTAAATGGCTTGAGCAAATGATTAACTAGTAATATGAGTTCCTATTATCATTATTGATATATATATATNTATATATAAGCCACAAAGAAGCGTTGTGATCATCCTAATACCCCAAGGATTTGAATCGAGATATGTAAAAGTAAATCAATTTTTTCATTGCTATGGCATGACTTTCCAGTTATATTTCCTCTTATATAAGTTGATAAGATTCAGGAGGACCTATACTATGAGACGAGATTGTCATGAGTGCTATAAGAATTATAAGTACATGGCTGCCTAGTTGTTCTTGTCACATCCAGTCAAGCTTTAAGAATTACCTTATATGGTCCTTAGTGCTCTCTTTGAGACGTTTAAATTAATCTATTATGAGACGTTAGTTTTTCCTCCATTTGAGATGAGTTAACAAGCTAAAAAAATCAATTCAATATATCCAGAAGCTAAGATGAGATATCTTAGAAATGATAACATCTAGCTCACATATTGCTCTAAATAAGACGTTAGTATTCTTCCAAGTGAGATATTAATATTCCTCTATATGCGATACTAGCATGCTACAACACGAGATATCAGTACTCCTCTAGTAAGAGATTTCAAAATTCTTATAGTACAAGATGTTAGTAGTCTTCTAGTATGAGATACCATCTTCCTCTAGTATGAGATGTCAGTCCTCTTTTGATAGGAAATGTAAGTATATGAGTTGTCTATATTCCCCTATTTTGAGATGAATATATTATCATTCTAAATGAATTAGTTCCTAGTGTAATGAGTGTAAATGAACTAGTCCCCAATATAACAAGCATAATGAAGTAGTTCCTAGTGTAACGACTTTAATGAACTAGGTTAATGTATTTCAAAAGCTAACAAGATTTTTCAGAAATGCTCAAATTCAGCTTACATGCTATATGCCCTCGTGGCTATTATATTAATTGAAGGACATATTACAATATATTTTTAGTTCCTCAGCGAGGCCATAATACAACTTTAGGCCCTCAATGAGGCCATAATATATCTTTAGGCGCTCAGTATGGCCATAACGTATCTTTAGGCCCTCAATATGACCATAATATATTTTTAAGCCCCTAGTGTGGCAATACTATATCTTTAGGCCCTTAGCGAGGCACTAATATATTTTTAGGATCCCAGTGTGGCCATAATATATCTTTAGCCCCTTAGTGTGGTATACCTTTAGGCCCTCAACAAGGCCGTAATATATATTTAGGCCCTCACTGTTGCCATGGTATTACTAAATACTATTCTCAAAGACTACTAAAGCAAGTAAGAATAAAGTCCATAACAAGAAAAGAATATAAATTCAAAAGAACTAAGCTAAATGAATCTGAATAGATTAGGATAATGATTTACAAGGTGTAAAAATTGGAATATGTTAAGCACAACATTCAAAATAAGCTAATATTTGTGACGACCCGAACATGGGCCTGGATCGAGACACGGGACAAGGAACCTTGAAAGACTCCAAGACGACCCATGGCAGAAACATAACATCTAACTCAATAAGATAAAGCGGAAGATCAATATAACTAACATGACGAAAGTCTAATCATAAAATAAAATCAGAACTAGAATTTACATCATACATGACAAGTCGATTACTACGCAAATTCTGAAAGCCTCTAACATATTTGATGGGTTGATGGGACAAGACCCCCAACTAACCCGACAAGTCTGAAACTGAAGGCAAATATACCAACTATGGATGTCCTACGAAGATGAGAACTCACCAATGCTAGCTGGACAGGTTTGAGTGGGGAAGCAGGTGCTAAGGATGGTGCTGAGAAAGTTCTCTCGGACCTATATCATGAGACGATACAACATAGAGTATGCGGTCTGTACGTGGAATGTACCGAGTATGCAAGGTCAGTAAAACAGATAGTTAAAATACATAAAAGTTCATAAGAGTAGGATAATATGATCATAACATAAATATCATAATGCAAACATAAGGATCAAGGTTTTCAAACTCGTAAATCATTCATAATCATAATTATAGGAGAAAAGCTTTATTAAACATAACTTGAGACAAAGTATATAATCACAACCATACATAAATCATGAGGAACATTGGGAGATTCTTATAACCGACATACCCCATATGAGCACACATGGAGCCCGACCTGTAAACCCCTAGTCGGGAGGGCGTTCGTACCTTGCCAAGGATAGAACCATGAAAGACGTGTGATATCACAACAGAGGGCCCATTTGGGCTAAGGGAACAATAACATGGAGGTCCCATCGTGGCTACATTGGTGCATAGTTCTGACACTCAGGGTATGCTTGGACCCAGGTCTATTCAGTGTTAAATACTACTCCCAAAACATATATAGTGCTCATAGGATAATATACATGAGATTTGTAGGCTAGTTTAAAATCATGATAATCATAAGTATGCTTGAAATATGTGAACTAGCCATGAAAGTAAGGCCCGTGAGTTGGCCATAATCATAAATCCATGAATCATGAAGTTCATACATACTTCTAAAACATGCATATACTTGATATTTATAAATTCATGATGAGCATTTGAGAGAAATCATATCATAAGTCATAAATCATAATGGTTTAATGAACATCAAAATCAAAATGGGATCATAACTTGATGTATTATGAAACATACATTATTGGGCATAGTTTTGTATAAATTTAAATCCAAGTAGTTGTAAAATCTGCCCATGATTCATAAAACATGAATTTATACATGAGAGAAATTAACCCATAGATAGATCATAAGGATTTCATAAGAATTAGGATAAAACCCCATAGAATTATCAATAGAATTTCATGAATTAAAGAGGAGTTGGGCATGGGTGTGAACAATTTCACCCATTCATAGCCCTACATACCTGAGAGAATCTTATTCTATAATTCTATGACTTCCCAAGCAAGAATTGAGAAGAACTTGGAAGAAATCAAGATTTATCAGCCCTCTAGACTTCTACACTTGCATGCATGAATATGAATAGCTTAGAATGAACTTACCCCTCTTAAAACTCACTATTCATTTCTTAAAACGATGTAGTTTAGGCTTTAGGATCATAGAAATTATGGATAAGCCCTTACTAAATTCGCAGAGGAAAACAGACTGCCAGTCCCAACAAGGGACTGGACGAATTGTTACCTATGACCATGAGCCATCACCACAGTCGTCGAGTGCACTGCCAAAGTTTTACCTGAAACTCACCACGGGGAATATCACAAGTCGTTATTGGTGATCATGACTCGTGGTCACCACTTGTCCTCTACATTACCAGAATACCAGGGGGGTCACCACGGGCGACACCACGACTCGTGGTGCTTCCCAATGATCGTGTTAAGGACCCATTAAGTGCACTGTCCCATACATCCTCTTCCTTCAGCCATCCCTGACCACGGGTGACCTAATGGCTCGTGGTCACACCCGTGGTCACCCCAACTCGAAAAATTCCCAACAAGTCAAACCTCCTCACCACGAGTCACTTAACAACTCATGGTAATCCTGATAGGTCACATGATGACTTGTTCTGTCACCTGGTGTAGAAAATTCTGTTTTCTCCGTTTCAACTCCCGGATCTGATCTTAGGGCTTTCGGGGTAAACCAATATCTCCCCCTTGGGAACATTTATACTTGAATATTGAAAATCATACAGAAAGGCAGAGAAATGCAATCCTCATACTCAAATACTGATCATATAAGCTGAAAACTGACGGAATGACTAATTTCGATTTAAACTACATGACCGAACTGAATTTCCGAACCACATATACATTCATTTACATGAAAGAAACTAAGGTGCATGAGCTGAACATGAAACTAAACAGAGAATTAAGGAGGCAACTGAGCTGGTAGAGAAAAGATGTGGGTATTTAACCATCATATCTGCCTCGGCTTCCCACGCAGCTCCCTCAACATGTTGATTCCTCCATAAACCTTGACTGAAGCTACTTCCTAGTTTCTTAGCCTTCGAACTTGAAGATCCAATATCTCCATTGGAAACTCCTCATAACTAAGGCTGTCTTTCACCCCGACACTATCCACTGGAACAACAAAAGTTGGATCACCTAAACACTTCCTTAAGAGCGACACATGGAAAACTGGATGGACTGAGGCTAGTTATGAGGGAAACTCAAATTCATATGCTACCTTGCCAACCCGTTTCACAAGCCAGTGCGAGCCAACATAACAGGGATTGAGTTTTCCTTTCTTTCCGAATCTCATCACTCCCTTCATGGGAGAAACTTTAGACACGCTCAATCATCAACTTTGAACTCAAGTTCTCTCCTTCTCACATCCGGATAGGATTTTTGGTGACTTTGAGCTGTCTTGAACCTGTCTCTTAAAAGCTGAACCTTCTCCATGGCCTCATGGACTGAATGCAGCCCTTTCATTGCGGCTTCACCTACTTCAAACCAACCAATAGGTGATCTACACCTCCGCCTATTAAGAGCCTCAAATGGAGCCATCTGAATGCTAGAATTGTAGTTGTTGTTATACTCAACTCAATGAGAGATAAATGGTCATCCCAACTACCCTTGAAGTCAATCACGCATGCTCTCAACATGTCCTCGAGAGTCTGGATAGTCCGCTCTGCCTAAACATCGGTTTATGGATGAAATGTTGTACTGAGCTTGACATGAGTACCAAGTCTCATTTGAAACAACCTCCAAAACTTGGAGGTAAACTGGGTCCCTCTATCTGATATGATGGACAAGGGCACTCCATGCAACCGAACTAGCTCTCGTATGTATAGTTTGGCATAATCCTCCGCTGAATCAGTAGTTTTTGACTGGTAGAAAATGAGCAGCTTTGGTAAACCTGTCCACGACCACCCAAATGGAGTCATACTATCAACAAGTGCGAGGAAACCCTGTGATGAAGTCCATATTAACCTCCTCCCACTTCCAAGTAGGGATACTAATGTCTTGAAGCACACCTCCCGGTCTTTGATGCTCAACCTTCACTTATTGATAGTTTGAACACTTAGCCACAAATTCTGCAATGTCCTTCTTCATGCCATTCAACCAATAGACTTCCCATAGGTCACGATACATTTTGGTGGCACCTGGATGTATCGAATATCCGAAACAGTGAGCCTAATGCAGCATCCTATTTCTCAAATCATCAACATTCGAAAAACAAAAGCGACCCTGATATCGAAGCACACCATCTCCCCCTTTGGAGAAGACCTCTACCTTTTGATTCTAAACGACTTCCTTCAGTTTTACCAAAATAAGGTCCTTGTCTTGTCTAGCATTTACATCAGTCACCAAGGATGATTCTGATCTGTTCTGAATAACGACACCACTATCTAACGAGTCAACAAGAAAAACTTCTACAATTCATGCTAAGAATTTTGAAGTCATGAACCTCAGAGTTCTCACATTTTATGCTTAAGATCATTCCAAATACACTAAACATTCAAATCCACCAGAAACTCATCCAAAATCTCTCGGTCACAACCCAAATATGCAATTTAATCATAAAAACCATTCCAGACCAATTGGAATCATCAAATTACCAGTATAATGTTGTTTTTATTGGAAGTCGACCATGGTCACACTTAGCCTCCTCAATGCTCATAATTTCAACCAAAGATTCAAATCACTCCCAAATAACCTCAGGATCCATGCAACCTACCCAATTAGGTCATAAATCACTATCCGAAACCAACAGAGCTTTTAGAACCCAAATTCAAGCTCATTAACCTGAAATGTTGACTTTAGTCAAACCTCTCAAACTTCAAACCTTTCAAAAATCTAAAATCTAACCCGATCTTCATTAGATCATCTCGGAAATGGTGTCGTCCACCACCGCAAGTCATGAATAAGAAAATGAAGGTATGAAAAGGTTCAACCTAGGGAAATGGATCAACAATAAAAAATTAATCATGCGAATCATTCACTTCCCTCCTTGGCTAATAACTGCACTTTCTGTATGTCTTCATACCGTGCACCTATGGCAGGAATTGGGAGTTACCTTGAACGTACCCATTTTAACCATCATCTCCATCACAGGGAACATCCATAGGGCTTAGAGTAAGGGAATCATGAGTACAAATCATTTGAGAAACCTAAATTGGGCATATACCAGATATGGCACATTCTTATGAGCCGATAGGGAGTTCATAGGGCTGAGTGTGCTAAGAGACATGAGTCCACATAAATAATGAGGGTCACTACATGAATAAGAATGGGTAATATTTGGATTGCTGAATGACAGATTTTCCTATGATCTTAGGGTTCTGAACATAAGCATGAGTTGAGCGTAGCATCGAGCGAAACATAAGGGAAACATCTATAAGGGAATGGATGGACTATTTCCAAATATTATTTATAGAACTTCCTTACTAGAAAACTTAAGACTTAACTTGGCCCTTCACTTACCATCTCCCTACCTTCCATGAAATAAATCTCATATTAAAATGCACAAAGGGATCTTGTACCTTGTGGAATAATTCTTGGAACTAGCAATCATGGTAGGTTCGATAGGAAGACTCATAACATACCTAGGACTACATCTAAGGTTGGCTGCCACTTGCTCTTGGTAACTTATGTTGCTGAGATGGGCGGGCGACAGACCTGATAGTTGGGGCACAGGCTCCACCGTCACCCATTCTAACGGAAGGACAATCCCTAAGTTTGTGCCCATCGTTAACATACCCGAAACAAGCATCCTTGTCAATCAAACACCTTTTCGGGTGGTTTCTACCACACCTTTGGCAAGCTGGTCAACCAGATGGGGTTGTTGAAGAGGCGACCGAGGCATAACCTCTTTAGCTTTCTCGCTTGGATGAAGGGCAATCTCTGTGTTTATGACTGGGCTGGCCACAATAGAAGGAAACATCTGAACCTGTCAAGCACTTTCCCAGGTGATTCTTCATGCAGCACTCGCAAACTGGGTAAGTAATCTCCCTCACTAGGGGTTTGTATCCCCGAACTTGAACTAGAGACTTTTGACGGGATTAAGAGAGACTCACACTAGTCGCCCCTTGCTGGGAACTCTCAAAGTTTTTGATCCTGAGCCTCCTGTTCCTCCT
The DNA here is from genome assembly GCA_018107945.1 of Datura stramonium. Lineage (NCBI taxonomy): Eukaryota > Viridiplantae > Streptophyta > Magnoliopsida > Solanales > Solanaceae > Datura > Datura stramonium. The sequence continues at coordinate 1,518 of JACEIK010014463.1, read as the reverse complement.
TTCCTCCCCCTTACGATTTCCATCTATATTCGAATCACAAAATTTAGACGGGCTCCTCTTTGTGAGTTCTTGAACCCTAGTAGCTATCGCCTCTTCGGTAGGGTTCACTGATTCAATAGTCTTCTAGTTAGGTTGGGTGATCATGGCCCGTATCAACACTCTAAGGGTGGCCCCGAGTTCTGCATCTGTTACTTGCATGGGACCCGTTGGAGTTGGTGGGGCTGGATGACTCCCATTATTGTTCTCAGAAGACATGTTTCTGCACACGCGTACAACACGCATTAGAGGAATGGGGAGAATCAAACTCATGGAATGAGATAGAGTCGTGAAAGAAGGGAACATTTCCTAAACGTCTCGTAGCCTCTTTGTCATAAGTGTGGTGCGTTTCACACCCATGAAAAAGAATCTACTTAATGCGGCTTTCAGACACCCTAGGACACTACAAAACCTATTTTTCTGATACCAAGTTTGTCACGACCCGAACATGGGCCCGGATCGAGACATGGCACAAGGAATCCCAAAAGGCTCCAAGTCGTCCCATGGCATGAACATAACATCTAACTCAATAAGATAAAACGGAAGATCAACATAACTAACATGATAGATGTCTAATCATAACATAAAATTAGAACTAGAATTTACATCATGCATGACAAGCTGATTACTATGCAAAGTCTGAAAGCTTCTAACATATCTGATGGGTTGATGGGAAAACACCCCCAACTAACCCGACAAGTCTGAAACTAAAGGGAAATATACCAGCTACCGATACTGAATGTCCTCGGAGGATGAGGACTTCCTGATGCTTGCTGGACAGGTCTGAGAAGGGAAGCAGGGGCTAAGGATGCTACTGAGAAAGATCCCTCGGACCTGTATGATGAGATGATACAACATAAAGTATGCAGTTAGTACGTAAAATGAACTGAGTATGCAAGGTAAGTAAAACGGATAGTTAAAATACATAAAAGTTCATAAGAGTAGGACAATATGATCGTAACATAAATATCATAATGCAAACATAAGGCTCAAGGGTTTCAAAACATTCATAAATCATTCATAATCATAATCATAAGAGAACAACTTTATTAAACATAACTTTAGCCAAAGTATATAATCATAACTATACATAAATCATGAGGAACAATGGGAGATTCTTATAACCAACATACCCCATATGAGCACACATGGAGCCTGACCTGTAAACCCCTAGTCGGGAGGTCGTTCGTACCTTGCCAAAGGTAGAACCAAGAAAGAGGTGTGATATCATAACAGAGGGCGCATTTGGGCAAAGGGGACAATAACATGGAGGTCCCATCGTGGTTATGTTGGCACGTAGTTTTGAACTAGGGGTATGCTTGGACACCCTAGTCTACTCGATGTTAAATACTACTCCCAAAACATATACAGTGCTCATAGGATAATGACGTAGCCCGCGTCGAGTGCCAATAATTTGACGACTCTTTTTCACATCGAGCGCGTCCGCAAGTGTACGGGTCGTGCAAGTAATATAGTGGCTCT
>JACEIK010014461.1:0-21625 GCA_018107945.1 Datura stramonium | reverse complement strand
ATGACCTTACATACCTGGAAACACTTGATTCTTAATCTCCCTTGAAAGCCCAAGATGGAATTTAGAGAAATTGGGGAAGAACACCTTGAATCACCTTCTATTCTCCTCCCTAAACTCTTACATGCATGAATGAGGCTTAACATGAACTTAACCCCCTTAAAAGACTCTATTCAGACCTTAAAACGACATAGTTTAGGTCATAGAAATTTAGGAATTATGAAAACACCCTTACTAAAAATGCAGAATTTTCTGGCTTCCTATCCCCACGAGGGACCTCACGAGTCGTTGCCATGGGGCACAACTCGTGGCCTGAACCCATCGTGCTCACTTCCCAACTCACTTAGGGGACCCCATGAGGGACCCCACGAATCGTGGTGGCTGACTATGACTCGTGGTCACCAGCCGTGACCCCTACTGCCCAAAAATTCTTGACCAAACATACATCCCAACCCATAGGGTGACCTCACGAGTCGTGAGGTCTATCCACGACTTTTGGTCAAGCTCGTGGCCTCCTCTACTTGAGCCTGCCATCCTTGCTGACCACGAGTCACCTCATGACTCGTGATCACTCCCCACGACCTACCTCACGGGTCGTCCTGTGACCTGGTGCGAATTTCTAGTTTTTCTCCGTTTTGACTCCTGGGTCTGATTCTTGGGTTCCCGGGGTATAACAATATCTCCTCCTTGAGAACATTCATCCTTGAATATTAGAAACATGCAGAAAACTAAGAAACAAGCATTCACCATATATAAATACTGTTCATTTAAGTTGAAAACTGACGGATTGACTACCTCTGAAAAGAACTACATAACTGAACTAAATTCAGACACCATATACATATACCATATCATAAACAAACTTGTACGCATGAACGGAACATGAAAACTGATAAGAGGTTTAGGGAAAAACTAATACCTCAAGAGGAAACTAAGCCGGTAGAGAACAAGTGTGGGTATCTGGCCATCATATCCACTTTGGCTTCCCACATAGCTCCTTCAACATACTGATTTCTCCATAATACTTTAACTGAAGCTACTTCCTTGTTCCTCAGCCTTCGAACCTGACGAACTAAGATTTCCACCGAAATTTCTTCATAGCTGAGGCTATCCTTTACACCAACGTTGTCCACATGGACTACTAAAGTTGGATCACCCAAGCACTTTTTCAAGAGCGACACATGAAACACAGGATGAACTGAAGATAACTCCAAGGGAAAATCCAACTCATACGCCACCTTACCAACTCTCCTACAACCCGGTAGGGGCCAATGTAGCGGGGACTGAGTTTCTCCTTCTTCCCAAACTGCATGGCTCCCTTCATGGGATATAACTTTAGAAATACCCAGTCGTCCACATCAAACTCCAAGTCTCTTCTCCTCACATCGGCATATGATTTCTGATGAATCTGAGGGGTTTTCAAATGGTCCCTTATCAATTGAACCTTCACCATCGCCTCGTGAACCAAATCTGGCCCTATCATAGCTGCCTCACCAACCTCAACCATCCGATGGGAGATCTACACCTCCGCCCATAGAGGACCTCGAACGGTGACATTTGGATACTAGAGTGATAACTGTTATTATAAGAAAACTCAATCAAGGGAAAATGATCATCCCAACTACCTTTAAAATCCATAACACATGCCCTCAACATGTCCTCAAGAGTCTGGATTGTTCATTCCGCCTGGCCATCCGTCTGCAGATGAAATGTTGTGCTGAGCTTGACTTGAGTCCCAAGTCCCTTCTGAAAACACTGCCAGAACTGGAAGGTAAACTGAGTACCTCAGTCTGAAATAATAGACAAGGGAACTCCATGAAGTCGAACCAATTTCCGAATATACAACTTGGCATAATCCTCCGACGAATCCATGGTCTTGACTGGTAGAAAGTGTGCAACCTTGGTTAACCTATCCACAACAACCCAAATGGAGTCATACTATCTGTTAGTAGGGGGCAAACCTGTTATAAAGTCCATGTTAATCTCTTCCCACTTCCATGTGGCAATGTTGATATCCTGAAGTACGCCTCCTGGCCTTTGATGGTCGGCTTTCACTTGCTGACAGTTTGGACATATGGCTACGAACTCTGCAATATCCTTCTTCATACCATCCCACCAATAGATTTCTTGCAAGTCCTGATACATCTTCATGGACCCCAGATGGATAGAATATTTGGTACCATGTGCCTCATGTAATATTCGAACCCTCAAATTATCAACGTCCGAAACACATAGTCGACCCTGGTATCATAGTACACCATCTCCCCCTTGGGAGAAAACCTCCACCTTTTGACTCCGCACTACTTCCTTTAGCTTCCTCAAAATCGGATCCTCATCTTGCGTAGATTTAACATCAATCACCAAGGATGATTCTGACCCATTCTGCACAATGACACCGCCATCGGTCGAGTCGATCAATCTAACTCCCAATATTGCGAGCCGGTGGACATCCTTCACCAACTCCTTCTTTCCCTTCTCCACGTGGGACACACTCTCCATAGAGAGCCTACTAAGTGCATTTGCCACCACATTAGCCTTGCCCAGGTGGTAAAGAACTCTCATATCATAGTCCTTTAATAACTCCAACCACCTTCTTTGTTGAAGATTGAGATCTTTCTGCATGAATACATATTGCAAGTTCTTATGATCCGTGAATACATCCATGTGGACCCCATACAAGTAAAGACACCATATCTTCAATGCAAACACCATCGCGACCAACTCAAGATCATGGGTCTAGTAATTCTTTTTGTGAACTTTCAGCTGTTGAAAGGCATATGCTATTACTTTCCCATGCTGCATGAACACACATCCCAGTCTGACTCTCGAAGCATCACAATATACAACAAAACCATCCATACCCTTGGATAAAGTCAACACTAGTGCTAAAGTGAGTCGGGTCTTTAATTCCTGGAAGCTTTCCTCACAAGCCTCCGACCATTGGAACTTCACCTTCTTCTGAGTCAACTTGGTCAAAGGTGCCGCAATAGATGAGAAACCCTAAAAAAATCTTTGATAGTTACCTGCTAGGCCCAAGAAACTCCGAATTTATAAAGGATTCACCGGTCTGGGCCAATTCTTCATCACTTTTATTTTCTGGGAATCTACCTTTATGCCCTCACTTGATACCACATGGCCTTGAAATTCCATCGAGTCCAACCAAAACTCACATTTGCTGAATTTTGCATATAACTGACGATCCTTGAGGATCTGAAGCAATATCGCAAGTGAGTGGCATGCTCCTCCTCACTTCGAGAGTATATAAGAATATCATCGATGAACATGATTACGAACATTTCTAGATACTGCTTGAACACCCTGTTCATTAGGTCCATAAAAGCTGCCGGAGAATTGGTTAGTCCATAAGACATAACAACAAATTCGTATACCATGCCGAGTCCTAAAAGCAGTTTTCGGGATGTCACTCTCCCAAACACTAAGCTGGTGATACTCAAACCTTAGATATATCTTCGAGAAACACCTGGCACCCTGGAGCTGGTCAAATAAATCATTGATCCCGGGCAAGCGGTATCTATTCTTGATAGTGACCTTATTCAGCTGCCGATAATCAATACACATCCGAAGGGATCCATCCTTCTTTCGGGAGGGTGTTCGTACCTTGACAAGGGTAGAACCATGAAAGTGTGATATCACCATGAAAAGGGCCATTTGGTCCAGGGACTAACATGAAAGGGGTCCCAACATACCTACGGTGACACGTAGTTCATGAGATCCGGGGCTTAACCTGAGCACCGAATCTACTCGGAGTTCGATACTACTCCCAAAATATATATAGTGCTCATAATAATACATTCATGAGTTCATGTGTTAGTTAAATCATAAAAATTGTAAACATGCTTGAACATATGAGAACTAGACATGACTTGAGGCCTGTGAGTCGGCCAAAACATAATTCATGAGTTATAAAATTCATACATACTTTTAGGTCATGCATATAGCTTAAATTCCCTAGGATTATAATATATAACATAATAATTTCATAAATTAATTAATAATTCATGCTGGGCTTATCAAAATTATCAATGGATCAATGGATCATAAATCAATTCCTCATGGGCCATGCATAGTCAAGCTTGATTGTTTAGAAATTCAAAGTCAACAATATTATAATCAATTTAAAGCTCAAAAGATGATCAAAATCAATAGATTATGATAAGATTTCAAAATCACAAGACCCATAATTAAATCATTAAATTTTATATAAATTAAATACAAAACCCCATGAGTTTTTTGATAAATTTTAAGTAAAATCATAGAGTAGGAGCATGGGTGTGGAAGAATTGACCCATTGATGGCCTTACATACCTGGAAACACTTGAATCTTAATCTCCCTTAAAAGCCCAAGATGGAATTTAGAGAAATTGGGGAAGAACACCTTGAATCACCTTCTATTCTCCTCCCTAAACTCTTGCATGCATGAATGAGACTTAAAAGACTCTATTCAGACCTTTAAACGACATAGTTTAGGCCTTAGAAATTAATAAATTATGAAAACACCCTTACTAAAAACGTAGAATTTTCTGGCTACCAGTCCCCGCGAGGGACCTCACGAGTCATTGCCAGGGGGCACGACTTGTGGCCTGAACCTGTCATGTTCACTGCCCAACTCACTCAGGGGACCCCACGAGGGACCCCATGAATCGTGGTGGCTGACCACGACTCGTGGTCACCACCCGTGACCCCCATTGCCCAAAAAATCTTAACCAACCATACATCCCAGCCCAGGGGTGACCTCACGAGTCGTGAGGTCTGGCCAGGACTCGTGGTCAAGCCCGTGGCCTCCTCCACCTAAGCCATCCATCCTTGCTGACCACGAGTCACCTCACTACTCGTGGTCACTCCACACGACCTACCTCACAGGTCGTCCTGTGACTTGGTGTGAATTTCCAATTGTTCTCCGTTTTGACTCCCAGGTCTGATCCTTGGGTTTCCAGGGTATAACACAACAATTCCCAACAAAGCACACAGAAAGATTTTACAATCAAGAACACACAACCTTTATAAATGACTCATCTTTTTAACAAAATGGGCCAACATGATTAAGTGTGACACATGCAACAAGTAGTACACCGAATTAGACCTCTTGTGCCCCTCACTTTTAGTGATGTTCCTCTCTCAACTTCATCAATATAAGAAATGGAACACAAGAAGTAAGACTCACTCATACTCATAAATGATGCAATGCACATATGCAACATTCCATAGGCTTTTTACCCTTCATATACGTTAAGACTACCTAATTGTTTTAAGAGATTAAGATCACAAGGACTTTTCTTGGTTGTAATGTCGGCTAAGGGACGGGTAGGATTGATATTTCATTTTATAGTGACTACCACCCTAATCACTTTTAAGAAATACTTCGCTTTACTTACCCACCACCTCTTTCCATGCTTGTTCACCTTTCCTTTACTCGCCCTTGTCTTTTCTTTTCATGTCCCATTTTTTCATTACTTGGCTGTTAGCTTTCTAATAATAGAATAACTAAGAATTTTGCAATTAAGCTCTCTTTTTCAATTCCCTAGCAGCAAGTTAACAACACAATTTTGATGGGCACCCCTTCTTTTCACTTTTCTTTCCTTACCATAACTTTTTCTTTTTCCCCTTAGTATCTTCGGTGGACCTTAATAATTTCAAGTATCAAAGTGCCTAAGACTACTTTGGATCAATAAGTCTGAGGACTCACAAAAAGAGGGATTAAGCTACTATTGAGGCTAAGAAAGAATAAGGTTTTTAGGCTCAAAGGGGTTAACTAGGGAGAATGACTAGGAAGGTAAAACAATTAGAGAAAAAAATTGGCTTCTTCAAAGAAGTGCCTTGATAATCTCTGAACTCCCTACCAACTATTTATCCTACATACACTAAGGCAAGTTCTAGATACTATAATATATACATACAAAACAATTCAACTCAACTCTCATGGCAAAATAACTAATTATTTCTACAACTACATATTCACACAATCATATTGAATGACAAGTTAATTTCATAATTAAGCCCTAAAGATATGTTGAGTCAAATTAAAAGATATATCGTCTCTTAAAGTTTTTAACTCATGAAATCAAGATGACCACTCTATTTACTCTAGCACAACAGCTAAGCAGAATATCAACAAACATACAAGTGGATGACCTACGACTCAATCCTAAAAAAAATAAAAAAATGTGATAAACCTTCCCTTAAGAAGGTCGCCATCCATCTATCATAGGGAAATGCCATTACTCTATGACTACAACGACTCAAAAAAAATTAAAAATTTACTCTAAAATAAAGCAACCAAATATAACATAGTCAAGACGAACGCCAAGTTAAACATCCCAGGCATCCAAGTCAACATCACCATATTAGCCTAACCCCACAGCCATATACGAATCATCAAACTCTTTGCTACCGGGAATGACAATAATGCTATGACACACAAATATACCAACTAAAAAGAACAACAAGAATCTAACTTTCCTCCACCCAACTTAAAAAGGTGCATTGTCCTCGGTGCACACACAATCACATCATAAAGGGAGAGAAAAGCTTCTGATCGCTAAGCATCATCACATGGAACTGTAGCATCCTCCTCCTCCTCCATGTGTAAATCATCAACACCATCAGTAAGGACTATAGCCTCATTATCATTAATCGGCTCCTCAAAAGCCGGGCCCTCATTACATCAACATATCACTATTTTGGCGGTACCGTGCTTCTAAAGATGTCATCTCCTCTGTAGTGGTTGGTTGACCATCCTATCTTCAGCTGTAATTCAACATCCCAAACATACGACCCTTCCAACTCTCATCTCGAGCTTGCAGTCAGCTATAGTAAGAGTAGGGCCTGCGGAAAGGGTAGTCTCCTTCACCTCTCTGTGACACCTATTGTCCAGCCAAATGTCCTGCTAAAGGTAAAGGTGTGCATCCTCCTCCTCGATATCTTCATCCCTCAAGTACATGGTCAAGAGACTGCCATGACAATATTTCCATTTACAATTGTCTTGTGATCTCCTTATATTGTGATGAATCAGGACCCAAAATTAACCGGTATCTCCTTCATCAACATATACACCAAGACAATCTGCTCGCAAGTCACCTCTGTCAAATGCGTTCGAGGAGAAAGACAACACATACCAACTTCTCCCACACCTTTTCCTCCTTCAATAGGCAAATGCAAGTGTGGAATGGGTGTCATTATGATCCCTTGCCCATTGGGCTGATGAGTGCTCACCGCACAAAGTGTGGTGGATGTCTCTAACATGGCGGCTTCTCCAACAAGATGAAATACTTCAAAGGGTCTGCAAGTGTCTCTAAGAAGAATTGAGCCTTTTAGTTGTGAATCACACCATCTGTTCTCTGATCTTGACCTTTGTAGTCTCTCCAAATGAGGTGTTCCAATTTGCGTAGAATTCCCTCACCAAAGTGAGGTTGCACCTTTCTGGCTCATTAAAGATATTGCCAGCTCCCAACTCACATATCTTGTCCCGAATAATAAAGGAACTCAAATGCCAAGAGGCCCTCATCTATCCAGCTCTCAGGTGAATACTTGGCTTCTTTTTGAGTGTTAAACCAAGTAAGCCCATGAGGCTCTACTTCTTTCGCTCCAAATCTCCTTGTGGGGCCTGCTTTGGAAGCGAGGGGAACTAGTTTCGATTTTTATTGGTCTACCCCCTCTTTCGACTCTTCTCACCTACAATCACCTCCTTTCCTTTTGGTGCCATGGTATCTATCAGAAAAAAATCAAGAACTTAACAAAATTAGTTTGTGAACCAAATGGCTAACTAACTAAGTGTGGAAGGTGCAAAATTCACCCCATAATTAATTAGCTAGCGTACATGTGAGAATTTGTCAAATAGGGTGCTCAAGACTTCACCCATCATCATTGAATCTCAACAATCCAATTTAATTCACTAACTCATACTACACCAAGTTCATGAATTTTTTTTCTTTTCAACTCTGCTCTAGCTTTTAACGTTTAATCAAGAATGCTCTATCTAGGGTATGTCTCTCAATTTCCTTCTCCAATTCTGAATTCAAGTAACTTCATGTAATGGATTAACAATACTCAATTTAATCAATCAACAATAAATAATTTACTACCATTCAACATGAATTAATCACGAATTTACCAACTCAAGCAATTATCACATTCAAGAATTCAAAACTTCATGTACTTTCTCTCTCTACAATTATTACCTACCCACCAACATTAAAGAATTCAATTCACCTACCTCATCATCCCCACAAGTTCAAATCAACATATTCAACCAAAAATCAAGCTACCCAATAAAAGATAACATACAATCATGAAAAATTTAAGACTTTAAGCTTATAAAAACCCAAAACATGAAATTCAAGTTTTCATCAACAATGGTGATTTTGGGTTTGGGGAGAAAGGTGTGGGAGCATGCATGCATCATTAATCAAACAAGAGATAAGAAATATACTTACTTGAGTTGATGATGAGAGCTTCACCAACTTGTGGAGAAGAAAACAATGGAGGAGAGAGGAATAGGGTGCAGCCTATGGGAGAGAGAGAGAACTTCTTTTCAACTTTTTACAAGGGAAAGGATGAATGAGACTTTAAATAAAAGGTGGAACATGGGATTTTATGTAATTTTAAGGTCTTTTGAGTCAATATTGATTCAAATTGACCAAAAATTTTCGTTGATCAAGCCTCTGGCGCGGCGCCCCCTCTATCTCACCACAGACTTAGAATTTTTTCCTCTAGAGATAGGGGCTGACGCGGCGGTATACACATAGCCTTACCTATAACAAAATTTTCTTCTTCTAGGATTTAACTCTGGCATCCATGCCAGGAATCTCCTATAGACTTACACTTTTAGCTCAATGTCGCAGCTGTTCTTGCCTCTTACACCCATTTCGCCTCTACAAAACGAAAAAAATACAAAAATGTTAAAAAGGATGGGTTTCCTCCATAAGCTCGCATAGATTATCATCGTGTACGACATTCATGAGTTGCCTCCCATGCAGCCTTTGATTTAATGTTGCGACACGACTATGGTCCCAAATCACTCCTTCGTTCGAGTGGACTTGTAGTATACCAGGATCTGCTAAACTTTCACGCAGCGATTTATGCTCCACCAGCTGATTATAACCTACAAGTTCTCCGTCGACTTCATCTTGAAGTCCTCATAATGGTGGCATTCATGTTTCAACAAGACACTTCAAACAACGCCTCTGACTACTCTCATAGATATCTTTCCCAACTGAACATGTATGACTACGTCGGCGGTGGATAAAAATTCTCTACCCAGAATGAGGGAACTACTGCATCTGCCTCATAGTCTAAGATTATGAAGTCCACCGACGGATGAAGGTCCTACCTTAATCAAGACATCTTCAATGATTCCTTCGGGATAGGCCGAACCGATTTGCAAGCTACAACTTCACTATGGTAGGAGGTGGTTCACCTAATCCCAGTGTTCTGAATAGGGATGCAAGCATCAAATTGATTCTCACACCCAAATCACACAAAGCTAAACCAACTTCCTTGCTTCTAATAGTAGCGGAATAGTGAAACTCCTAGGATCCTTTAACTTTTAGGAATTTTGTTCTTGATTTGGGAAGCGCACTCTTCCGTAAAAGCCACGATTTCAAACTCTATATGCCTTCTTTTATTGACCATGATATCCCTGAGATACCTGGCGTAATTTGGAACTTCATATAAAAGCTCCACACGGAATATTCATATGAACTTGCTTCAACAACTCAAAAACTTACTATAGGTTGTGTCCTCTATTTTTCTTCAACCTTTGAGGAAATGAAATTGGTCCAGCTCTTTGCAATCTTCGATTGTGGGTTGCTAGACTCCCCTACCTTAGTCTTGGATTTCTTGCTTGTTCCTCATCAACTTTTTCTTTTCTGGAGCTAACCTCACCCGGCTCTTTACCCGCGCATGAAAAGAACATTTACATTTTCTTTGGGGTTCTTCGGCGTACAGAGGAGTACCCCGTGGTCTATTGATACGTTTGTTGGGCCAATTTCCCCATTTTACTTTCAAGCTCATGGATGGACTTTTGCATTTCATTTACCACCCATCTGCAACACCATCCATTGCTTCATTGTCTCCTCAAAGCGCTGTTTTGGGGCCTTTGGATGTTTTGGTTCCCTCCCCATGGGAGATTTTCTCCATTTCGGTACCCCTGATTATAATCATTACCTGCAAAACCTCTAGCACAACCTTGTTGTCCTATAAAATATACAAACTCAGGCTAAGAGGACAACTTGAATAGGCGTGGCCTTCTCCAGACGCCTCACATGATGGTGGTGGGATTTATACCTGGCCTTGCTGGTGCACTTGACCTCCTACTGGTGTGGTCACCAACTTACTAATCACATTCACAAACTAGCTAATGTCTGCCCACGATTGCCGCTACACCATCCCACCTCCAATCTTTTGGGTACCTTTGCTGCTGCAAATCTTCTTCCTGAATCCTGAAAATCTTGACTCCCCACAGACAAGAGTTCAAGAAAGCCCCAATTTCATCATAACTTTTGGACGTAATGTCGTCCTTCCTTGATAGCATCAAGGAGTATCTTAGATTCCAGAAGCTAAACCCTCAATGAAGTTGTGCTAATTATCTCCTTAGGCTGCATGTGGTGTGGACAATCCTCAAGCACAACCCTTGTAATGTTCCCATGCTTGAGCTTGTGTTTATCCATCTTTTACGTATGAATCCAAAGATCTTTCCCCACAGTACTTTAGTTCTTCTTGAAGAAAACTGGTTGATGAACTATTGGAGAGGATGTCCCAAGTGGTGATGGATCCTGGGTCATTTTGAAGCCACTCCTTCGCCTCTCCGATTAATGAGAACGAAATAGAGTCAACTTTGACATATTTCATCGAACATTCTGGTAGTGAAAGTTTTCACTTTCGGCTCTACAAACTTCATCAAATGCTTGTGTAGATCCTCGTAGGCTTACATACTGAGGGTGGTATGTGTTTTGGAGCAACTGCACAATCCCTTCTTACAGCTTAAAGTTTTGAGTGATGGCCGATTTAATAATTGCGTTAGAAGAGTTTCCATATCCGGCCTAGCAAAGCGCATCGTGGAACTCTTCATTCTCTTCACTGCTTTGCTTGCCCGATGTTTTCCATTAGTAACCTTTGAAAGTTTCTCTCTATTTCAGGATCAAGAGAAGCTAAGGTTGGTCCTTGACTTCTCGTGCTTGGCATACACTGAGGCAAAAAACCCTATGAACTTCACAAAAAAAGGAACAAACGTAAAATACAGATTAGCGAAAAATAATTCTAACCTACAAGCGATTGAACAATATTCAAGTCCTCAACAACGATTGCCAAAAACATGATGTCGCACAAGCTATATATGTGGTCGTCAAGTAATATAGGACTGTTAAGTCCAGATGTCATACCCATAGGGAACTTGTCAATTTAATCATTATAAGGTTGTACTTTTGATATCACTAATATACGAAATAAGTAAAATGAAGGTGATTTGAATTAAACTACTAAAAATTCAAATGTAAAAATTAACTAAAACGAATGTGTCACGATCCGAACATAGGCACGAATCTAGACATGGGACAAAGAACCCCGTGAGGATCCAAGTCGACCCATGGCATGAACATAACATCTAAGCTCAAAATTTTAAATGTGGAAATCTAACATATAACATAGTGGAAGTCTGAAAATCTAATAACATCGAATAACTAAATACATAACACAAGTATGAAGTTGAATACATACTATGTCTGAGCTTCTACTTTTGATGAGTTGATGGGACAAGACCCCAACTAACTCACTAAAGTGAGCAACTAAAAATACTGAATATAATTAATAAAAGGACCAATGAAAGATAAGGACTCACCAACTCCGGCGGGGAGATGCTAACAGTGAAGATCGGCTAGCGGCGGGATTGAGCACGAATGTACGAGCTTGTATCATGAAACGATACAACATAGGTATGCGGTTAGTACCAAAATATACTGAGCCAAGGTAAGTAAAACCTCTAAGTAAGTAAAATCAAAGATCAGGCGTATCATAGAACATTTCATCATAAGATTCAGAGAATAGGGCTTGCATATTATACACAAGAAAACATGACTTAAACATAATTAAATATCATACTAAATCGAATGACCCAAAGTGAAAACTGTTAATCATAAGTAATACTGAACATTGTGGTCAAACCTGCTGAAAACATAATAACATGACTGATGAAAATGCATAGCGAAATCATGAGGAACAATGGGAGACTCGTCATATTATCGATATTACCATGATAGAGCTTACGTGGTCCCAGTATTACACTCAAGTGGGAAGAGCTATCCAAAACCTTGCTAGGGCTTGGGGCGCTACCATGATATCGATATCAAGTTGAAGGCCTTGGGGGCAAGGGAAAGCTCATAGGGAGGTCCCAATAAATACGAACATACCTACCTTGGCACGTAGTTCGAGGCATAGGGTTGGCCCGGCCCTTAGCCTACTTGGTGCTAGACACTACTCGTAAAAACATGCATATTCTCTCCAATGTTTTTCAATGAAGATGACCATCATTTGGTGACGAAGCTGAATCATGACATGAAATACATATTCTGAAAACATAATTGAAGAACATTGGCTCAAACCATACCACAAATTTGCCAACAAGAGTTGAAGTCTAGACTCCAAAACCATGTGGTAAGCTAATAATAACATGACATTTAGATAAATCAGAAACACATACTTGGTCATATGGGCATGCACAATACTTAAACATGCTTGGAATAGACGATGCGTCGTCACCGACCACGACTCGTGGTATGAACTCTTCGCTAGAACTGGAAGCTTACCTTCATTGGTCATCACAAGGGATACCACGAATCGTGGTGTAGATGACTAATGGTGATGAATCGTTAGAATGCTTGTGAAAAACTATCAACCTTTGAGTCAAATTCCTGACCACGGCTAACATAACGACTCGTGGTGCTGACCACGACTCTTGGCCCCATAATCCATGGTCAACCCCAAACCAAGAAATCCAACCAAGTTTCTTTTCCTCCCCACCGAGTCCCATAACGACTGTGGTGCACCTCACGGGTCATTGAATGACTCATCCTATTACTTGGTGCAGAAAATCCTGCTTCCTCAATTTTAACCCTCGGGTCTAATCATAGGGCTTTGGGATATTACAATATCTCCCTCTTAGGAACATTCATCCTCAATGTGAATAAGCATCTTGAAAAGTTGAGAAATGCGATCATAATACCAAATCTTGAACATTTAGAGCGTCTTGAAGGAGTGATGTCTGCGTTGTTCTACATGACTGCAATGAATTCATGAATCATACATACCTACATTGACATGAAAGAAATTGGGGCATAGGCCGAACATGGATTGGATAGAGTACTAAGAGGAAGCGATACCTCCCGAGTGCGGCGGGAGGAAAGATGCGAGTATCAAGCCATCATATCTGCTTCGGCTTCACATGTAGCTCCCTCAACATGCTTCTTCCTACATAAAACCTTTGCTAAAGCTACTTCTTTGTTTCTTAGATTTCGGACTTGACAATCAAGTATTTCCACAGGAACCTCCTCATAGCTAAAACAATCCTTCACACCCATGCTCTCCTGCCGGACAACCAAAGTTGGGTCACCCAGGCACTTCTTCAAAAGTGATACGTGGAACACTAGATGTACTGAAGCCAGTTTTGAGGGCAATTCCAACTCATATGCTACCTTGCCAACCCGTTTCACAATCTGGTACGAGCCAACATAGCGGGTACTAAGTTTCCCTTTCTTTCGAATCTCATCACTCCCTTGTAGGAGTACCTTGAGAAACACCCAATCTCCAACTTCAGACTCAGCTCTCTCCTCTCCATCCACATAGGACTTTTGACTGACTCTGAGATTTTTAACCTGTCTCTTATAAGCTGAACTTTCTCTATAGCGTATGGACTAATCTGGCCCTATCAACGCGGCTTCATAGACTTCAAACCAACCAATTGGCAATCTACATCTTCGCCCATAGAGAGCCTCAAAAGCATCTGAATGCTGGAGTGGTAGCTGTTGTTATATCAAACACAATGAGAGGCAAATGATCCCAACTACCCTTGAAATCAAATCACACACGCTCTCAACATATCCTCCAGTGTGAATGTTCTGCTCGGACTAACCATCTATTTCGGGTGAAATGATGTGCCTAGCTTAGTACCAAGTCCCTAGTACCAAGTGATCTTTGAAACTGGGTGGTAAGCTGAGTGATCTATACGATATAATGGACAAAGGTACTCCATGCAAAGCTTGAACTAACTCCTGAATGTATGAAGCTTAGCATAATCCTCCACCGAGTCGGTAGTTTTGATCGATAGGAAGTGAGCTGCTTTAGTTAACCTGTCTGCGACAACCAAATGATCATACTGTCGACGAGTACGAAAACACGTAATGAAGTCCATATTGATTTCCTACCACTTTCAAGTAGGAATGTAATGTATTGAAGAGAATACCTCGAGGTCTTTGATGCTCAACCTTAACTTGTTGACAATTCAGACACTGAGCCACAAATTATGCTATGTACTTCTTCATGCTATTCCACCAATAGACTTCCCGTAGGTCACGGTACATCTTGGTAGTGCCTAGATGAATAGAATATTTGGAACGATGAGATTAATGCAATATCCTCTCCCTCAAGTCATTAATGTCCGATACACACAAACGACCCTGATATCGTAGTACCCCATCTCCCCCTTAGGAAAAGACCTCCAATTTCTAATTCTTAATGGCTTCATTTAACTTTACAAAAATAGGATCCTCGTCTTGCCAGCTGACACTTGGTCACCAAGGAAGATTCAATTCAATAATACGGACTCCTAGTCTTGCAAGCGTCTTGTCTGACCCGAACATAGGCCGAGATCAAGATACGGGACAAGGAACCCCGGGAAACCTAGTCGACTCATGGCATGATCATAGCTTAACATTAACTAAAAAATAATAGAATAATAAGCGGCGAAGCTTATTGATACATAAAACATAATCTAGTAAAACTCTGATACATCAACTGAATCTGTTTACACAAGTCTGAAAGCCTCTACCACACTAATGAGTTGTTGGGACAGCCCTATTAACTCCTAAATTTTATGACTGACATAAATGAGAATAGACACATAGATAGCGTCCTCGGGAGATGAGGACTCACCACAAGCAGCTGAAATAGGAATGGAGCATATCTAACCATGCGACTGAGTCTGGAAACCTAAATCAATATCATGAAATGATATAGAATATAAAGATTCGATGAAGTACTTGGAATGTATTGTGTATGTGGGAAGCATATATAAACTAAACATGCTAGTACACAAGAGGGAAGTAAACTGAACTAAAATACAATGACCCTGTCTAGATAAACACATGTATTGACATGAAGCCTTTATTTAGAAAACATTTACTGAAGTATAAAAAAACTAATGCATAGGGTCTTGTGTTGTACATATGCGAGGAAAAAATTTGTAACTCCTATCATACACTTTACTGACCATCTACTAATAGTGGGGGACTGAATCCTTCTAAATATAATTTAAACTAAAGTCTGAATCTATGAAATTTGAAATTTGACTGATATCATGAATTAAGGTAAGGGAGGCGTTCTCTACTGAGTATCCTTTTTGACTGAATAAAGGGAAACATTCTATGCTAATGAGAATCGTTGACTGAGCTAATGGAGTCATTTTCTGCTAATGAGAATCCCTGATGAAGCTAGGGAGATATTCTCTGCTAACGAGAATCCCTTTGACAGGACTAAGGAGTAAACATTCTTGGCTAGCGGAGAGTCTCGATAAACTAGAATATGGAGGTCACTGGTCTGACATCATTCGTCTAGTCGAGATACTTCATCTAATCAAGACATGAGCATTCAACTATGTACATCTGTACTGAATATCATACAAACATTTAGAGTTGATTAAGGATACTTTCTACTAACAACAGCCCAAGAGTCTTGAAGTCCATTCTGTTCTTTATCATCATAATTAATATCATCATAGTCCCGAATCATCGTTTAAATCATACATTCTACATGAGACATCTATAGGATCATATTATACTTTAAACATATCCACAACATTTTAATCCTGAATTCACATTATATATCATATATTCTAGATTCATGAAGGCTCCAAATATTCAACTCATACCCAAGACATTTACATCAAAACCATAGTGAAAACATACACATACTTCATATTGGTTAAAGCCTATAAGTTCTAATCGTGTTCCATCATGTAATACGACATATGTTCTAGATTTGCGGGAACTCATATGATCTACATATACTTTAAACAAGTATCCAAGTTCATGATATGAGCATGTGAATAATTTATGAAATCCCATTTGAACTTCTAGACTAACTCATGATTAAAATCCCACATTCATACTATTCACATATCATACACACAATTCGAGAAGGTGAAAGCAACTTTATAAGAATGCACTACTATTAATTATGAGGGTTATTAGAATTTAAAGAGAAACATATGAGAATTCATCAATAAATTGAAACCTTAGAACATTCTTTAGAATTCAAGTATTCGGGTTTTTAGTATAAAAAGTTGGGGGCACAGGATGGAAGAAAATCCTTGTTGAAAACCCACATACCTGATTAGAAGAAATACACACTTGAACTTAACCCTTGAAGCCTTGAAGAAACTCTAATTGAATCCTTAGTCTTGAGAGATGAAGAGGAAGAAACTCATAGATGGTTTTGGAAGAATAAGGACTTAGCCTAGTGAAAATCCCTTTAATTCAACCCTTAAAATTCCCAAATGACATCACTAGAAACTGGAAGCATAGGAATTTACAAAAGCCATCCACACAGTATTATGCCCAAAAATCTTCCTATCGGTGATACGATCTTCACCACGAGTCATTGGTCCTTACCACGACTACGTGGTGGCCAAATCCATGCCCTTTGGAGAAATAATTCCTCGGCTTACGCTTCCTTAACCAACGACCATTAGGAAGAGTTGTTACCTCATCAATGACTCATCGTTGATCGTGGGCAAATAACATGTCCAAGTGATACTTTATAACTTAGTTTTACCTTGTTTATCTAATTAATTATATACATTTTCATGTAATTCTATATAAACGTGAATATAGGTGCTAACCAACATGATTAGTCCTTGTTTTGTAGGTTTCAATGATTTTGAGGAACTAATTTATAAGTTGGTGAAATAGAAGAATGGAGTCGGGAGCAAATGGCGAAAGTCGGCAAGTAGCATGCCATGGCAAGGGCGCGCGCCAGGAAGCGTGCCACGCCGTGCGTGTGCCGCGCCCAGCGCCGTCTGCGCGCCTTGCCAGGCACGCGAGAAGAGGCAGGCTCAAGTGCCCAGCAACGTGCCACACTGAGAGCATTGCGCGAAAGGAAGGCCAACCGTTGCATGTGCGGCGTATCCAGCAACGGCCTTGGTGACACTTTCGGCGATTTGGCATCAGGCACTCGAGAGCCTCCGCATTTGGGCCATCTCACGGAGTGTGCTCCACGATGCACTCCGTGACACGTTTCTTGTTATTCCAGGAAAAATTCCCATTAGTATAAATAGCACACTTAGGTTCATTTTTATATATTCGACTTGGTGGAGCAAGAACGTGGGTTACGGGCGGTTGAGGGGACGAAATTCTAAGGTTCTTCTCTATATCTTTCTCTTTTCTTTCAATTGTTTGTATGATTACACTCATTTGATGATGTTTTAAATCACAAATGAGTGGCTAAATTCACTTCTTCTTGAGGTTAAGAATATTTGTAGTGGAAATGTAATTCTTGATCATTTGGTTTTCCATCTTTTCTTCCATGGTTGTTCTATTAATTCTTGTTCTTATTGCATTAATGTGTGGCCAATGTTAATGTATATCTAAAGTCAGTTTCACTCGAGAGAGTAAGGGATTGGAAAGTTGTGAATTGATAGGATATGATCTTTTCTTAGTTTGGGAAGAACTGGGGGTGAGTTACCTTCGGGATAGAAATATACACCGAAAGTCGTATTAGTCAATCACGGAATCGGTTTTGTATGGCTTGAACATGAATTTCTTTTATCACGAAATGTAGGTGGAAGGTTCATGATTCTTAAGTTGGGTTAAATACGAGAGTTTTAATTTATAGGCAATAATTCTTGACTAGCAACCGGAGGAAAGATAAATCAAATTGTTTGATAATTTATTTCTCTACATGTTCGTTTTAGCCTTAGAATGCTCATATAGTTCGAGACTCAAATTGTATATTCGTTTTGGACTTAGTATATGTTAGGAAACAAAATATCAAAATCGTTTCACACCGTTGTACGCATTTTTAGAGTTAAAGTTTATTGACACTTGATTAGATTGATACCTTAGTCCGAGTCCTTGTGGGATCGATACTTGGCTTACTTGAGCCATTTTACTACTTGTTCAACTACGTGCACTTGCGTGTAGTCATCTAGACCGACGAACAAGTTTTTGGCGCCGTTCATGGGGACTGGCAATTAGTAGAATTGTTTTTCTTACGTGTTAGTTTAAGATTTCTATATAAGTGCTAACAACTTGGTCTTAGTGTTGGTTTTAATTCTTTTTGATATTTCTTTTCGAATACCCTTCTTGACATGACATCGTGGAATACAATTGGTTTAAATGGTGGATACTCATATTTTGGTGAATCTTGTGCGAATTTCGGAGGACACCACTCGTGGCAGCAACACGTGCAACATATGTGGTGGTCAAGATGGCCATTGGGATGGGCATCCGAATGCATACTCCCCTCCCCGAGCCCCTACTATGATCATACGGTATTTTTGATGAATATAGGCATGCTGAAAATGAGGACTTGGGACGTAAGCTCAGATAGGAGCATGCTTTGAAACAACTCCTTGTGAGCAATCGAAGCAATGAAGGAGAGCGATGGCGTGTGAAATTGACAAGAAGAATGCGGGAGGCTCTAGAAAGGATGATCGTTAAATTCACGGAGATGATTGCTGAGGCTGAGGCTTGTGATAAATTGCAGGTAACAGTTGTAGGCGATATTCAAGAGGAACTACAAGAGGAAGACGAGGTGAATTTTGGATGAAGCCGAAGAATTTAGAATCTCTTGTTTGTCCCCGTGATGGGCTCACACTTATGAAAAATTCATGCACTGAAGAAGAGATAGAGTATACCCCATTTGTCATTAATGGAGAGACAGATGTTGATGCGGAGAAGGTGTATACAAGTAAGGAGGTCAATCATCACGGTTTCAGAGTCGAGGTGCATTGGACCCCTTTCGAAGCATTTTCGACATTGAGTTTGGTTGACGACATAGAAATGATCTTCCAGGCTTATCGAGAAATGTCTGGAGGACCAAGCCCATATATTTTGAAATTTGCTGATTCAGAAAGACAAAATGACTTTGCTTACTTGAGGGCCAATAAGTTCAAAAGACAGCATCTACTGCCCACACAATTTTCACCACCACCCCTAGAACATAAAAGGAAATTAGAGAAGAAATTAGGGGTGAGATCATATCCTCAAGGTGGGAAAAAGCGGTGAAATGTGATACGTCGTGTCGCGACGTAAAATTAAGCGCTGCTTGGGAGAGCAACCCAAAAGGGATACCATAGTACCATTTTAATTTCTTGCATTAAGTTGATTTTATTTATTTTTCATCTTTTGTTGTTTTGGTCGAAAGTTAAGCACAGATGGAGGGAAAGTCTGAGTACCCGTGGAGGAGGAAGCAAACAGAATGGAAGAGAAAAGTGTGGGGTTGAACACCCACTTGTTCAAAGTTGATGGAAAGCATCTTTGGTTAGCTAGGCCTAAAGGCCTCGGGAGTATTTCTCACCCTCTTTAAATGTTAAGTTGATCTATGGGATAACATGATTCAAGTGTGGGGTAAAGGAAATTTCAATTGGAAATTTCAAAATTTTTATTAACAAGTTTTGGTGAATGTAATGCTTGTTAGAAAATTGAGAAAAATTTGAAAAATATTTTTGTAAGTCAAGCATGAATTCATCACCCGTTGGTTTTTCTTTTCGGTTCTTTTCCGATGGGGGGTCTCTAAACCGAAGGAAAATTTATTTATTTATTTATTTATTTATTTATTTGTTAATATGTATATAATGTTTGTAGTCGTAGTTAGAGACTATTTCCGATGATGGATGGATGACGACCGTGAGGGAAAAATTAGTCGATAGGTTGGTTTTGAACCCGTAGCTAATTGATGGCTGATGTTCTTGTGATGTGCTATGCATGATTGTAAGATACAAGTGTGTGGTTAGTGTTGAAGCATTCAAGTTGTATAACTTTGTGTGAGAAACTTAGGCTCTTGAATTTGACTCAATACGATTGAAGCTTAATGTTTGAATTCTTGTGATTAGGCTTTGTGTTAAGAGTCTCTTGAATGTGTCTTGAATTGAGCGTGTGCCATGAGTGTAAGGTTTTGGTATTCTGTGCTATTGTGGAGTGTCTCATTGCCTGGTGTGTATATAAAATGAAATGAAGGATGTGGACTGTAGGAGATGATTTAGGCATTTCTTCGAATGAACCTAAATGTTATCCCTCACTTTACCTACCTTGAATATTTAATCTAGTTAGCCCCATTGAGCCTTGAGCCTATTCTTTGATAGCTACAACATAAGCTTTATCCTTTTTCTTTCATTAGCCTTGAATTTGATCAAAACTCTGAAGCGCTTAAGTGAAAAAATCCGAAAGAGTGAAGGAGTGAGAATTGGGAAAAAGAAGGAAAAGTAGCAAGTTGTAAAAGTTGAGAAAGGACAAAGGTGCACACTTGTGTGAAAATGGTTGATTATTAGTAGGGAGTAAGAAAATAAATGAATGAGAAAAAATTGCTTAAGTACTCCTTACTACTAAGCTGAGTGTGCAAGAAAGGGGAACAGAAAAAAAAATCCAGTTGAAAAGAATGAGGGTGAAGTAAGAGAAGAGATATCCTTAATGAAGGTTGAAGTTATTAAAAGCTTGGGAAGATAGTCACTATTACTGGCCAGAATAGTACCTGCCGTCCCTTAGTTTACATTACAACCTATTAAGTCCTACTTGATCTTACGTTCATACATCCTTAAATGAGTGGAGTAAAACACTAAGGGCAAGCTTATGGGTCACTACATGATGCATGTGAATTCTTTTTGAGAGCGAGCGTAATTTTTATTCATATACCCATACTTGGTGTGATTTGAATATTTGTAAGTAAAAAGGGGTAACTCTCTTGTTGTGAGGGCACATGTTTAATGAGAGATAACATCGATGTCGGATTTCTTGATAAGTTGATTTGCATGAGTTTGCCAAGATTGAGAGTCAATTCTTGAGGTTAGGAAGTCTTAACGGAGATGTATATCATTTCATTGATTAAATCGTGCATGCTCTATTTTTAGCTTGTTATCTTAAATAATCATTATAGTCATAGCTTGAATGATCTTGCTAAATTAGTTATGTGTGAGTCTTCATTTACATGAGATGTAAAAGGGTTGTTTGAGGACGAACAAGGATTTAAGTGTGGGGTAGGTCGTCGTGGGCAAAATAGCATGTCCAAGTGATATTTTATAACTTAGTTTTGCCTTGTTTATCTAATTAATTATATACATTTTCATGTAATTCTATATAAATGTGAATATAGGTGCTAACCAACATGATTAGTCCTTGTTTTGTAGGTTTCA
>JACEIK010014459.1:0-18582 GCA_018107945.1 Datura stramonium | reverse complement strand
AATAATGAAGAATGTAAGACAAAACAACAACTAAAAACTCAAACCAAGAAGAATTCATGCAATTACAATCATCTTATGTAGCCTCAACCCTAGAGGAAGGGATTTATCTACTCATGTTTGTACAAATACTCAAAAACATGTTTAAAGTAGTTTACTTACAAGACTAATTAAAGTAGAATGAAATATAATCAACCCTAGGTAGAGTTCTTCACTTCTCCCTCGCTCCTTTATGGTTTCCCCAAGTTATTTCGTGATCTTTGATTTTGGGAGCTAAGGGTTTAATTTATAGTAATAGGGAATTTGCAAATTTTGGCCCATCATGGAATGGCTCCGTGGCACGGAGCTCAACACGCCAAATTGCCTCCGTTCCATGGAGGTAACGCGTAGGCTCACTGGAAATCGCCTAAAAATGGAACTTGGCCAAGGCATGGCGCGATGGCCAACGTGGCACGGTGCATGTGCTGCGCGATGGCCTGCGTGACACGACCTCTAGCGCTCAGATGTGCCTAGCGTGGCACGGCGCTGGCGTGCAAGCGCCTTGGAATGCTGCCTCCTTCGCGCGCATGGCCTTGGAGTGGCACGACGCTTGGCGCGGCGCACGCACAACGTGGCACGCTGCCTGGCGCGGCTAGCCTTGCCATGGCATGCTCCCTTGCCTACTTTTGCGATTTTCTTCCAAATCCATTCCTCCACTTCACCCACCATTATTTAGTCCCTCAATTGCATTTTTCACCTACAAACAAGGACTAATCATGTTGGTTAGTAACCATCCAAATTTACATAAAATCACATGAGAAAGTAAGTGTATAATTAGATGAACATTACTAAATCAAGTTATAAAATAGCACTTGGGCAAGCAATTATACCCAAGATCACGTAGCTCAAGTTATACAATGATTATAAAAATTAAGATTTTGTTGTAATTCTCTTTTCCTAATCTCTACTTCTCTAGGTTCAAGAAAATAAAGAATTCGGGCAAGTCCTAATATTGTACACCATTAAGAAACATTTATAGATGAAGAGAATACAATACAAGTATTTAGCATTGGTTTTGAATTACTTTTGTGTAACCCTATTTCGTTATTCCATCATTGTTCCCACAATCCTAGTTGTGGAGGTTTTAGCCTCTCATGATTGTAAGATTATATTTAGCATTTATGGACAAACACATAATTAAATACTTTTGTAAGAAAACCTGCTTTGAATACCAACAAAAAATCTCAAGAACAATTGATAAAATCAAGTGTTGATCCTAAGAATTGTGTTGCAAGCGTACGCGGTCGTACAAGTAATATAGTGACTCTTGAAGAGCCGGATGTCGAACCCACAGGGACCGGACTATTTCAATGAATATTCAAGTTCATGTGCTAAATTAAATTTCACAAGTGTTGGTTTTAGAGATTTTGATTGTTTTATCTAAATCTACGGTGATCACAAATAATTCGAAATACAATAATGAGGAGCATCTAGAGTTAAGGCTTGACACTCATGTAATGCCAATCTTCACGATGGTTCAAGTATATGAGATTCATCTGTTGTCTCACTAAGTTAATATGCAATGTTCATGGTCTTTCGAGCCTCTAAACACAACAAACTAGCCTCACACTTACGTCATTGAGTAGGGATGTGACGTCCTAATTCATGATGCAATTAACAATGTGGATGTGGTTTACGGGTTTTATGCCATTGATTATGGAATTTCATACCTCTAATCATTTAATCTAGAAATAAATTCAGAACTACGGCTAAGAGTGGAGATGTGACAATTTAATCCTAAGTGTCTAGCTATCTTCCCATTTAATTAACCAAACAAGGCGAATTATGTATAATTACTATCCTATCCGTGAATCCTATATTGAAGACAAGAACTTGCTCCATGTATTCTTTAGTTCTAACCTAAGGTCACTCTTTCTATCTTTTGCCTAACCTTAACTGTTATACCCCGGGAGCTTAAGAATCGGACTCAAGAGTTAAAATAGGAAAAATATGAATTTGGTGTTGCAGACTCAGGACGAGTCATTGGAAGACTCGTGACGTGAGCCCACGAGTTATCAGGTGACTCATGGGGAGCCCAGTGATGAGTAGGGGAGTTTTGAAGAGAAGGGTCCCCACGGGCATGGCAACGACTCGTGGCCAGACCCCACGAGTCATCAGGTCAGCCGTGGGGTAAGGTAGAAGGAAGGAAAAGAAATTGAGGTAGTGAACCTAACGGAAGCTGACCACGACATGTTGGGTCAGGTAATGAGTCGTTATATCAGATGTTGCAAGCCGGGGAACCAGGCAGGAAGTGCACTTAACGAGCAGTATGACGAGTCATCTCCCCTAGTTACGAATCGTTAGGTCGTCCGTTAGGACCACCTGACAGTTATTTTCTGCGAATTACTAAGGGCCTTTTCGTGATTCCTAAATATCCTAAAGCCTAAACTACATCGTTTTAGCTTATGAAAGGTGGGTTTTTAGAGGGATAATCTATTCTAAGTCCTCATTCATGCATGCAAGAGTATAGAGAAGTGTTCAAGGGTGATTCTAGGCTTCCCTCTTCAAAATCCTTCCAATTCCTTCTTGGGCATTCAAGGGAGATTAAGAATTAGTTATTTCCAGGTATGTAAGGCTATAAATGGGTGTTTCCTTTCACACCCATGTCCATTCGCCACGATTTCATGAAAATTCTATAAAAAATTTATGGGGTTTGAAATAGATTTATATAAAAAGATGATTGTTAATGGGTTTTGTGTTTTTCAAACCTTATCCTATTCTATGGGGTTTTGATCAGATTTTGTAATTTAATTTATTTATAATGTTATCGATTATTGAATTCTCTTGAAATTAAGCCTCATTATGCATGACCCGTGAGGAATCAATTTATGATCTACCTTTCTATTAATAATTTTTACAAGCCCAGCATGACTTATGATTTAAAATATGGATTTATTCAATTACCCATCATGATTTTTATGAATTTCAAGCTATATGCATGGTCTACAACTATGTGTGAAATTTATGATTCATGGTTCATGTTTTGGCCGACTCACGGGCCTTGTTTCATGGCTAGTTCACGTATGTACAAGTATGTATATGATTATCAGGATTTAACTAGCCCATGAATTCATGCATGTTATATTATGAGCACTATATATGTTTTGAGAGTAGTATCGAACACCGAGTAGGTTTCGAGGCCTAGGTTATGCCCCGAATCTCATAAACTACATGCCACCATAGGTATGTTGGGACCTTCTTTGTGACTGTCCCCGGCCCAAATGACCCTTTTCATGGTGATATCATGCCCTTCATGGTTCTACCCTTGGCAAGGCATGAACGGCCTCCCGACTAGGTTTACAAGTCGGACTTCATGTGTGCTCATATGGGGTATGTCGGTTAAGAGAATCTCCCACTGTTCCTCATGATTTATGCATGTTTATGATTATATATTTTAGCTCAAGTTAGGTTAAGTAAAGCTTTTCTCCTAAGATCATGATTACATTTGTATTACGAATTTTTTGAAAACCTTGAGCCCTATGTCATGTTACAATGTTTACAATACGAGCATGATGCCCTACTCTTATGATCATTTATGAGTTTTATATATTTCAAATGTCCGTTTTACTTACCTTGCATACTCGACATATTCCACGTATTGGCCGCATGTTTTCTATGCTATATCCTTTTATAATACAGGACCCGACTCTCAGGCTCACCCTCCTCAGTAGCTCTTCAGAGTTCTCTATCAGCTTACTTGGTGAGTCCTCATGTACCAAGGGCCATATTTTCAGACTCTATTGTTCTATTTCAATTTTAGTATTGTATGGCTTGACTGAAGGGAAATATCTGAGTCCGTGTCCAGGCTTGCCACACCCGAAACAAGCATCCGAACCAACTAGGCACCTCCTGGGGTGATTCTTGCCGCACCCCGCACAAACTGGGAAAGATCACTCCACCTGCATGCTACCCTGGCCTATCGACTCTGAAGCTCTGCTCCTCCGATCCCCTATGAATCTAGATGGCGTGCTGGCTGATGAGGGAGCTGGAGCCATAGACCTGTGTTGGGACTGCTGACGTTGTCCACCCCCTGACCTGACCTGAGACAGCCCATAGCTATCGGTTCTTTCCCTCTTAGCCTCCCTCTGCCTCCAGTAGATCGACTCCATCTGCTGTGCATGCAACACAATGCGGAGAAAGTTGATATCCCGATGTGGCATGGCGATCCTGCAATCCTTATCTAAATAATCTGCCACTCCATGTACAAAATGACTCACCCGAGCCCTCTGGCCCGCCACCAACTCTGGAGCATACATGGATAATCGGGTGAACACATACTCCTGAATGGACATGTCACCCTGTTTCAAATTAACAAACTCGGCCGCCTTGAGCTCCCTCATCTCCCAAGGGAAGAACCGATCCAAAAATGCCACGTGGAACTCTTCCCAACCTATCAGGCCTGCACCCACTTCCCTCGCATCTCTCCACTTCTTGAACCATATGTGAGCCACTCCCTTTAGCTAATAGGAGTTCTAGTCAACACACTCCCCATTGTTCACCCCCATAACCTGGGTGATCTTCAGAATCTCCTCAATGAAATTATATGGGTCCTCGTCCACCTTCGACCCCGTGAACTCAGGAGGACTCATCCTCAAGAAATCTCTCACCCTAGCTGTCGCCGCATTCCCATTTTGAGGTTAGTGCGCCACTATTTGATTATGAACCCCGGCATCCATAGCATGTGCTAGCATCTGAATCGCTGCCCTAAACTCAGCGTGGGCAGCTGGCTCTGGTGTATGCTTTTCGTGAACGGGTGGAGCTGGCTGATGCTCGTTACCATTGGCACCCTCATGACCATTGCTGTTACCATTTCTTATGGCGTTCACTCGACGTGGAGGCATGATTCTGCAAATGCGAATAGCACGAATTAGGAGGGTAAGGACTTTCATCTCACGACATAGATCACAAAGAAGGAAACATTTCCTAAACGTCTCATAGCCTCTTTGTCATAAGTGTGGCGCGTTTCACAGCCATGAAAAAGACTCTACTCAACGCGGCTTTCAGACACCCTAGGACACTTCATACCTATGGCTCTGATACCAAGTTTGTCACGACCCGAACGTACACCCGGATTGTAAACACGGGACAAGGAGCCCCGAGAGACCCCAAATCGACCCACGGCGTTAGTGTACATCTAATTCATTCACATAAGTGGTATACTTAACATAGGGAAACGAAATCATGAAATAATAACGGACAAAAGACAATACATAATCCATACATGACGGCTGAATTCAACTGATAGTCTAAAAAGTCTCTAATCATGAAAGACGGGTTGAAGGGACAATAGCCCAACTAACCCTAGGGGTCGGTGGAGCTCGTGTGTCAGTAGTCAGCTCAGCCACTCCAGCATCACGTCCCCCTTAGCAGGGTGCCTCGGCTAGTTCAGTAGGCGGTCAACGCCAAAACAGGTTTTATGCTTTAGTATCCCGCCAGGAGCAGGCGACTTCCTTAGATGTGGTCACTAGAATGTTGCAAGTCTTCCATATTGATGCTTATTCCTTGTTAGATCCAGGAGCTACTTTTTCTCTTGTGACCCCTTATATTTCTAGTAGTTTTGGGGTTAGCCTTGAAATCCTTTCAGAACCGTTCTCAGTCTCTACTCTAGTCGGTGAATCAGTTTTAGCTTGGCGGGTGTATAGAGGTTTCCCCATTACAGTATTGCATAAGGTCACCTCCGCGGACTTATTAGAGTTATCTATGACTGACTTTGACATCATTCTGGGCATGGACTGGTTGTTTGCATTTTATGCTTCAGTTAATTGTAGGACCCGTGCGGTGGAATTCCGATTTTCGGGTGAGTCAGTTTTGGAGTGGAAGGGTAATTCAGATGTGCCATCCGGTCAGTTTATTTCATATCTTTAGTCTGGGAAAATGATTTCTAAGGGCTTCATGTATCATCTAGTTAGGGTTAAGGATGTTGAGTACGAGACCCCAACTATCCAGTCAGTTCCGGTGGTATGTGAGTATCCGGAGGTCTTTCCCCACGATTTGCCAGGTGTTCCTCCTGAGAGGAAAATTGATTTTGGCATTGACCTCATACTTGATACGTAGCCTATATTTATTCCTCCGTACAGGATGGCTCCAGCCAAGCTAAAGGAATTGAAGGATCAGTTGAAGGACCTATTAGATAAGGGCTTCATTAGACCAAGCAAGTCTCCATGGGGTGCACCAATTTTATTTGTCTAGAAGAAGGATGGATCACTTCGGATGTGCATTGACTATCGAAAATTGAACAAGGTCACCGTCAAGAACAGGTATCCCTTGCCCAGGATCGATGATTTGTTTGACCAGCTTCAGGGTGCCAAGTGTTTCTCCAAGATAGATCTTAGGTCCGGGTATCATTAGCTCTGAGTTCGGGAGAGTGATATCCCGAAGACAGCCTTCAGCACGCGGTATGGACATTGTGAGTTTGTAGTTATGTCTTTTGGACTAATGAATGCTCCTACAACTTTCATGGACTTGATGAACAGGGTGTTCAAGCAATATTTCGATATGTTCTTGATCGTGTTTATTGACAACATCCTTATATACTCTCAGAGCGAGGAGGAGCATGTCGCTCACTTGAGGATAGTGCTTCAGACCCTCAAGAATCATTAGTTGTATGCCAAGTTCAGCAAGTGCGAGTTCTGGTTGAACTCGATCGCATTTTTAGGCCATGTAGTATCAGGCGAGGGCATAAAGGTAGATTCTCAGAAAATCGAGGCGGTGAAGAATTGGCCTAGGCCGGTGAATCCTTCAGATATTCAGAGTTTCTTGGGCCTAGCAGGCTACTACCGGAGATTGTTGAGGGTTTTTCATCAATTGCAGCACCATTGACCAGGTTTACTCAGAAAAAGGTGAAGTTTCAATGGTCGGAGGCTTGTGAGAAGAGCTTCAAAGAATTGAAGACCCGACTCACTACCGCACTGGTGTTGACACTGCCTAAGGGTACAAACGGTTTTGTGGTGTATTGTGATGCTTCGAGAATCAGGCTCGGGGGTGCATTGATGCAGCGGGGGAAAGTAATAGCATATGCATCCAGACAGTTAAAGGTCCGTGAGAAGAATTACTCGACCATGATCTAGAGTTGGCAGCGGTGGTATTTTCCTTGAAGATATGGCAAAATTACTTATATGAGGTCCACGTGTATGTATTCACGGATAACAAGAGCTTGCAATATGTGTT
Source organism: Datura stramonium (assembly GCA_018107945.1). NCBI lineage: Eukaryota > Viridiplantae > Streptophyta > Magnoliopsida > Solanales > Solanaceae > Datura > Datura stramonium. The sequence goes on along the minus strand of JACEIK010014459.1, from coordinate 11,379 downwards.
CATGCAGAAAGATCTCAATCTTCGGCAAAGGAGGTGGTTGGAGCTACTAAAGGACTACGACATGAGTGTCCTTTACCACCTGAATAAGGCTAATGTGGTAGCGGACGCACTTAATAGGCTATCTATGGAGAGTGTGTCCCATGTGGATGAGGGAAAGAAGGAGCTGGTGAAAGATGTCCATCGACTTGCAAGGTTGGGAGATAGGTTGGTTGACCCAACCGATGGCGGCGTTGTTGTGCAAAACGGGTCAGAATCCTCCTTGGTGGCTGATGTGAAAGCTAGACAAGATGAGGATCCGATTTTGGTAAAGCTAAAGGAAGCTGTTCGAGGTCAGAAGGCGGAGGTCTTCTCCCAAGGGGGAGATGGTGTGCTTCGGTACAAGGGTCGCCTATGTGTTCCCGATGTTGATGATTTGAGGAGCCAGATATTGCATGAGGCCCATGGATCCAGGTATTCTATCCACCCAGGTGCCACAAAGATGTATCATGATTTGCGGGAAATATATTGGTGTAACGGCATGAAGAAGGATATTGCAAAATTCGTAACCCGGTGCCCAAACAATTAGCAAGTAAAAGTTGAGCATTAAAGTCCGGGAGGCGTACTACAGGATATTAGCATTCCCACCTGGAAGTGGGAAGAGATTAATATGGATTTCATTATATGCCTACCTCATACTCGTCGACACTACGATTCTATTTGGGTGGTGGTAGACAGGTTGACTAAGGCTACACACTTTCTACCAGTCAAAACCATAGATTCAACGGATGATTATGCCAAACTGTATATTCAGGAGTTGTTTCGGTTACATGGAGTGCCCTTGTCTATTATTTTAGACCGAGGTAATCAATTTGCCTCCCAGTTCTGGCGGTCTTTTCAAAAGGGGCTTGGGAGTCAGGTTAAGCTCAGCACAGCCTTCCATTCACAGTCGTATGGCCAAGCGGAATGAACAATCCAGACTTTCAAGTACATGTTGAGAGAATGTGTGATAGACTTCAAAGGTAGTTGGGAGGATCACTCTCCCTTGATCGAGTTCACTTACAATAACAGTTATCACTCTAGCATCCAGATGGCGCCATTCGAGGCACTTTATGGGCGGAGGTGTAGATCGCCCATCGGATGGTTTGAGGTTGGTGAGGAAGCTATGATAAGGCCTGATTCGGTTCATGAGGCTATGGTGAAGGTTCAGTTATAAGGGACAGGCTGAAAATCGCTAAGAGTCGTCAAAAGTCATATGCTAATGTGAGGAGGAGAGAGTTGGAGTTCGAGGTGGACGATTGGGTATTTTTGAAGGTGTCTCCCATGAAGGGAGTCATGAGGTTCGGAAAGAAAGAAAAACTCATCCCCCGCTATGTTGGACCCTACCGGGTTATGAGAATAGTTGGTAAGGTAGTGTATGAGTTGCACTTTCCATTAGAGTTATCTTCAGCTCAACCTATGTTTCATGTATCGCTTTTGAATAAATGCTTGGAAGATCCAACTTTATTTCTTTAGGTGGACAACGTTGGTGTAAAGGACAACCTTGGCTATGAGGAAGTCCCGGTGGAAATATTAGATCGTCAAGTTCGAAAGCTAAGGAACAACGAAGTAGCTTCAGTTAAAGTCTTATGGAGAAATTAGCATGTTGAAGGAGCTACGTCGGAAGCCGAAGCGGATATGAAGGCTAAATACCCACACTTATTCTCTACCGGCTCAATCCCGACTTGAGGTATTAGTTTCGCTCTATGACTCTATCTAGTTTCATGTTTAGTTCATGCACACAAGTTTCTTTTATGTATGTGGGTGTGTATGTGAATCTTGAGATTAGTTCAGCTATGTGATAGGAATCGGAGGTAGTCATTCCGTAAAATTTCGGTTTAAATGATCAGTATTGGAGTATTATAATTGTATTTTTATATTTTCTGCTTGTTTCCAACATTCGAGGACGAGTGTTCCCAAGGGAGAGATATTGTTATACCCCGCGAGCTTAAGAATCAGACCCGACAGTTAAAATAGGAAAAAAGTGAATTTGGTGTTGCAGACTCAGGATGAGTCATCAGGTGACTCGTGGGGAGCTTAAGAATCAGATCTTGCATACTCGGTACGTTCCACGTACTGACCACATACTTTCTATGTTGTATCGTTTCATGTTACAAGATCCGGCTCTCGGGCTCACCCTCCTCAGTAGCTCTTCAGAGTTCGCTATCAGCTTACTTGGTGAGTCCTCATGTACCGAGGGCCATATGTTCAGACTCTATTGTTCTGTTTCAGTTTCAGTATTGAAGGGTTAGTTCGGGTATTGTCCCTTCAACCCGTCTTTCATGATTAGAGGCTTTTCAGACTATTAGTTGTATTCAGCCGTCATGTATGGATTATATATTGTCTTTTCTCCATTATTATGTCATGATTTCATTTCCCTATGTTAAGTGTTCCACTTATGTGAATGAATTAGATGTACGCTCACACCACGGGTCGATTTGGGGTCTCTCGGGGCTCCTTGTCCCGTGTTTATGATCCGGGTGTAAGTTTGGGTTGTGACATTAACAAGTGCATTTCAATGGTGATCAAGCATTAAAACAATAATTAACCAGAATGCAAGATAAAACAACAAAGAAAACTCGAACCAAAGATGAATTCATGCAAATACAATCATGTCATATGGCCTCAACCCTAGAAGAAGGATTTTAGCCATTCATGTTCATACAATGATTCAAAAACATGTTTGAATTAATGTACTTACAAGAATGGTTAAAAGAGAATTAAAGAAAGCGAACCCTAGGTGAGTTTCTTTTGTTCTCCCTTTGCTCCTCTGTGCTTTCCCAAAAATAAATTGTGATACCTCAAAAATAACCTAAGTCTTGAATTTATAATAAGTGAAAATTTCAAAATTTGGCCGTGCCCAAAATGGCTCCGTGACACGCTGTTGGTCGCGCTATCCAAGCAGCGCGACACGGACCTGTTGCGGATGCACACTGGAATGTTGTCATTGGCATGGCAAGGAACGGGCAGGCTGGGCACCATCGGGCGTGACACGGCCCTCATCGCAAAGATCATATGTCGTGGCACAGCGTCTAGCACGGAGAAGGCATAGCGTGGCACGACGCCATCACGCGCAGCTGCTGGATGTCTGGCACTCTCGTGCGCGTACGCCCAGGCGTGGCACGACGCCTAACACGCAAAATAGGCAGCGTGGCATGCTAGCCTGCACGACAACTTCAATTTCTTGGCAACATGCATGCTTCTTCATTGAAAGTCATTCCAAACTCCCTTCTTGTTCAATGAACTTCATAATTAACTTCCTCCTTGGTATTTTCACCTATAAAATAAGCTAATCATATAGGTTAGTTCATCCACACAAATATACGTATAATACATGAGATAATAATTAATTTAATTGACAAACATGACTTAAAATTAGTTATAGACTATCACTTGGACATGTAAATATGCCCAAGATCACTACCCCATACATAAGGCCTTGTTCGTCCTCGAACAACTTCATTACATCTCATGCGTACGAAGGACTCACAATTAACCAATTGAAGAAAGACGACTCAAGCTAAGGCTACACCAATTGATTTAGATAGAAAGTTTAAAATAGAGCATGCGATATACAACCAACTAAAATAACATACAACTAAGTTAAGACCTCCTAGCCTCAAGAATCGACTCTAAAACTCAGCAAACTCATGCAATTTAACCAATCAAGTAGTCTAACATAAAATTCATCCATCCTCAAACATGTGCCCTCACAACAAGAGAGATGCCCATTTTCACTCTTAATTTTTCAAATTACATAGGTATGGGTATATGAGTAAGAATTTAGCTCACTCTCACAAAGAGTTCACATGCACCGTGTGTTGACCTATAAGCTTGCCTTTAGTGTTTTACTCCGCTAATTTAGGAATGTCTGAAAGTAATATCAAATAGGACTTATCGAATTGTAATGTAAGCTAAGGGACGGGTAGGTACTATTTTGTCCAGTAATAGTGACTATCTTCCCTAAGCGCTTTTAATACATCATACTTTCATTAAGTACATCTCTTCTTTTTCTTAACCTTTATTCTTTTCAACTCATCAATTTCCTCTTTTGTTTTCCCATTTCATTAAGCACACTTATATTGTTAGCAGGGGGTACTTAAGCATTTGAGACTTTTTCACTCTTTGGTCTTTTCCTCCCTCCTAACACTTATGCCTTTTTCATGCAAGTGCACCTATAGTCTTTTCTTCAACTCCCCAAACCACCGTTTTCCTTCTTTTTCAAGATTCTCACTCCTTACTCTTTTGCATTTTCACTTAAGCGCTTAGGAGTTTTGGATCAAATTCCAAGCTATTGAAAGAAAAGGATTCATCTTTTAATATGGTTAAACAAAGAATAGGCTAAAGGCTCAACGGGGTTAACTAGTATTATGCATTAAGGGTAGGTAAAGCTAAGGATGAAAGTTAGGCTCATTCAAAGAAATGTCTAAATCATCTCCTATAATTAACACCCCTCATTTCATTTCGTGTACACGTCAGGCAAGTTCTACACAATAGCATGGAATTTTTGAAAAAACCTTACACTTAGTGCATATGCTTAATTCAAGACAGATTCAGTAGAATCTTAAATTAGCTAATCACAAGAATTCACAATTAAGTTTTATAGCATACAGAGTCATATTCGAGAGCCTAGGTGTCTCAAATAAAGTTATACAACTGCTAAACATGCTTCACAATCAACACCACATTCATATTACAATCATATATAACAAGAACATCATGCTATCAATCAGCTAAGGGTTCAAACACAACACCTATTGACTAATTTTTCCTCAAGATGGTCATCACTCATCCATCATCAGGAAAAGTCTCTAACTATGACTAAAATAGCTATTTACAGATAGAGAAAATTTTTATTTCAATTCAAAGTTCCCCCCTCTAAAAAAGAACCAAAAATAAAAACCAAAGAGTGGGTGAAATGTGCTCAACTCAGAGTTCAAATCAAACCAATTTTAGACCAAGTACCAAATTCACTCGTATTTACTTAGAATAAAATTTTAAAAATAAAGAACGAAACTTTACGACATCTTTTTCGTAGACGTTCACTTGCATCACATCATCTTCAACCAACCTCCGAGAGTGGCATGCTTTCATCGCTTCTGTGCTCCTAGTTTTCCTTTGAGGAACGTGATGCCCTACGGGGGAATTTCCCTCAACCCACACTTAAAATATGATATGTTCCCAAAGCATCAATTAAACTCAAAGAAAAGATGAGAGATACTTTCTGAGGCCTCTAGACCTAACTAGCAGCATGATTTCCTCCATTTTAGAGCACGTGGGTCATCCATGCTCCTTAGCTTCTGATTCTAAGGGTACTCAGACTTCCCCTTTTCCTGTTCTTAAGTCACCAAAAATAAAAATAAAAAGTGAAAATAAAAAAATCAAAATAAAAGGAAAAGAAAATTGTACCTGTGGTACCCTTGGGTTGCCTCCCAAGCAGCACCTGATTTTACGTTGCGGCACAACGTAAACTATCCTTTTCAGGATATGCTCATACAAGTATTCACTTTTGGGAACCATCTTCTCTTCTTCTTATTTTTATAGGGAACAACCTCCACCCTATTCCTCTTTTCTTCCATCACCTTCTTCCACTCCTGCCCCCCATCAGACTCAAGCATAAGTGTCAACATATCTTGCAATAGTGGACTCATGAAATCCACCACCCCACACATAGCATATGTGACCACACTGATCTTGTAAAGATCTCTATATTGTGTGGGTGGGTTGATCTCCTGGTAGACTTTGAAGAGATCTTCCTCATCTTTGACCCTCATTTTAAGGGTACCTGCTCTCACATCAATGATGGCTCCACCAAATGGCCAGGAATGGTTATCCCAGGATTAGGGGTACCTTGTCATCAACTTTAAAATCTAGAACGATGAAATGAGCAGGTATAATAAATTTACCTACTCTAATGAGAAGGTCCTCAATAATCCCCTCCGGGGCTATTATTGGCTTATCCGCTAGCTCAGCGTCACTCATGTCGGCCTTGGTTTCCCCAAACCTAGTGTGTTAAATAGAGATAGGGGAATCAAACTCACTGCCACCCCTAAGTCACACAAGACCCTCATTATTCCAGCTTCACTGATTTATACAGGGAGAGTGAAACTAACTGGATCTTTGAGCTTTTTCGATATTTTGCTCATTACCCTGTAACTGCACTCCTCAATGAGTGCCACAGTCTGGACATCCACCAGTCATACTTTGTTGGCCACCACATCCTTTAAGTACTTGGTGTACTTATGCATTCCCTGCAAAATATCAAATAGGCAAATTTATGTGAAGTTCTTTGAAGATATCAAAGAACTTCTTAAACATGCTTCCTTCTTGCTCTTCTTGAGCTTTTGTGGGAATGATGGTGGTGGTCTCTGTATTGGCTGAAATAATGATTGTGCATTATGTGTCACAACACTCTGATGATCTCCTCTCTCAATTGATGGACCCTGTCTGACTAGCTCTAGTTGCACCTCATTTTTCTTCTCATTCTGTAGTGCGTCAGCTAACTGCTTGGCACTCCTCAGACAGATAGCGTTGACCTATCAAGGGTTTGTATCTGTATCACTTGGTAGCCCTCCCTGAGGTCTGTTATGTTGAGCAGTTGTCAACTGGCCCATATGCTTCTCTAGATTTCTGGTGGCGATCTGCTGATTCTTCAAGTCCGAGGCCATCCTTGCCTGATTTTCTGCCAACTGGGTCTGGGTGGCTATGATTTTTTACAACATCTCCTCAATGTTGCTATTGCTGGATTGGCCACTATTTTGCCTATTCTGCTGGTGGTATGTTGCTACTGTGGCTGTTGGTATCTTTGACTCTGATTACCACCCCAAGAAAAATTTAGGTGACTCTGCCAGTTCTTATTGTAGGTGTTCCCATAATGTTGATTTCCTCTCTAGACATTACCTACAAATTTACTGACTCTGAATTTGTTCCGCAAGAGTCTGCACTGTGCCAATTATAGCCACATATCTCACACCAACTAGGAAATGGTTGAACTGCATGAACCTATGTATGTGGCTAGGTCATACTCAGTTTGCTAAACTGAGTCATCATCTGGTGCTGTAGTGAAGCCAACTGTGCTTCCAAAGCATTGACTCTATCTAACTCAATTATCCCTGCTGCTCTTTTACCTTCCCCTCTGGATGAATCACTGTGTCACTCCAGATTTCCTTGAGCAATTCTATTCAACAAAGTATACAACTTATCATAGGTCTTCTCAAGTGCTTGCCCACCCGATGCAAAGTCTAGCAAAATTTTAGTATGTGGGTCTAGACTTTCCACAAAGGTGTGGGCTAACACCTCATTATACTACTGGTGATGAGGGCAGTCTCTCAATAATGACTTGAACCTCTTCCAGGTCAAGTATAAGTTCTCCTCAGGCCGCTTCTTGAAACTTAGGATCTCGCTTCTGAGCTTGGCAGTCTTGCCTGAAGGAAAGAATCTGATGAGGAACTTCCTTGAGGGGCCTGACTGGCACCTAATACCACACTAGGACCTGGGCTGACCTGGTTGGGCATATGCACCTCTGATGGCTGCCATCAACTCAAAATCAAAAAAATAAACTGCTATATCTCAGTTGTAAACACACCCTCGGCCCGACAAGGCCACGCAGCAGACCTGTAGAAGAGAACAGCTAACCCAGCAACATAACAATAAAGGGATCCTATGCGGGCCGACAAGAACACCATATTTTCTAGTCATAACAAAAGAAAACAAGCAATCATATTCATACTATTGCCGACAAGGCTGCTAATTAACTAACTAAACTAGTCCCCATACGGCCAACACGCAAAGTATAGCATACATAGGCCCCACACGGCCAACAACAACCAACAACAACCAACAACTAAAAACTATAGTCTGCAAGCCTCTAAGAGTAGAATAGTGGTCGGGACAAAGCCCTGACCTTCCAAAAAATTGTACAACAAAAAGAACAAACCTTTCCAACTATCAATTTCGGAGAAAAGGAGCTGACTGGACTGCTAACCCTAGCTGATAGCTAAGAAGATCCTGAACCACATCTATCCGCTCCTGCAGGCAAGTATGCAACGCCCCACAGATGGACGTCAGTAGAATATATATCGAATATGTAAGGTAGTAATGAAAGATGAATAAAACTGATATAAGAACTGAAAGTAATGATCGGAAGGATAAGAGTTCAACCTAAATAGCCTCAAAATTTGAAATATAACTAGCAAGTAAACATACAAACAAGAACCTAACCTGGCCCCATAAGCCTAAAAGGTACAATTAACACAGAATAACCTACCTGGGCCCCCATAAGCCCTGGCAAGCACCAAATAGTCTATATACCCCTAGCGGTACCCCTAAGGCTCCATAAGTGACTGCAACTGCATCTCAGACAAACCAGGCCCTCAGGAGGGTCGGTAAGATCATCGTAAGCATAGAAGGAGTTTATAGAAGACTCCAACATGGCCCCGAAGTCTTTCACTTTAGTCCCTTCAAACACTTAATAGCTCTGTAAGCAATTTAGTAGCTCATAGGCAATACAATAGCTTCGAAAGCAACCTTACAGTTCTATGACTGATAGCAGCATCGTGGATCTATAAGCAATCTATAGCTCCATAAGCACTAGCAGCTTCATAGCTCCGTAAGCAGTTCGTACGATTAATCCCTCGGCTAATCACAGTGAGAGGTCGTACGAAATATGATCAATCCCTACCAGGGATGCTACGTTATAATCTCAAATCTATTCACAACGACTATCTACAATATTCGTGTTCTCAAGTTACTACGAAAATACAAGTCGTATCAATGCTGCGATGAGAATAACTTGCTGAAAGGAATGGCATTAACATACCTCAAATGTTGATTCTCGTTTATCCAAATAGTTCCAACTTGTAGTTGGCAATTCCACTCAATTGCAGCCTCTACGCCGATAGAATAAGTCTATTTCAATAGTAGGAATCGACAAATAATGATATCTTTCAATGATATTAACTATAACTCAACTTCATTTAATCGGCCAAAAACTCACAAATTCCCGAGAGTTTAGAAGGTAGAAATGCTTACTTATCACTTGTAGTCTCTTAGGACTCAATTAGAAGTGATTTCTACAACTTTTACTCGGCGGAGTTCCGGTACTTCGAGCAAATTTTTAAGAAATAACTCCGTAGGGATGTTCCTCATAGGCCTAGAACTCGTTATCCAAGACGAATTTACATTTGGACGGAGTTTAGCAGTATAATTAAGTGAGAAACGGATACAAAGTAGAGAGAAATTATCGTAAGGTCGCATTCCGATTTTGGGAAATATTTTTATGACCTGAACATGAACTTAAAACATATTTATAAGTGGGATGGTGGCCTGGGGTCGTGGCGCACCGCCCATCGCACCAAGCAAGAGGCGCGACGCGCCGGCCATGGCTCTGGGCTTGGCAGCGCGGTGCGACACCCAGTGCGCCTAGCCTCCGGCCCTAGCCTCCTACTCGCTTGGTACCATACTCGCATACTCATCCCCCGAACCCTTTCCCATATGTGTCGTGTCCCAAAATTCTCAATATACATATGCACGTATCAGTTAAATGATAGAAAATTATGTGGTATAACATTAATTTGAAATGGAGTAAGACTATTCAAGTGTATTTACATAATGTTAAAAGAGATGATCATTTAGTTCAAGAATTTCCTACTGATGAAAATAAAAAGACATGGATGAGAGATGATGCACGATTATTCTTGCAAATTAGAAACTCCATTGATAGTAAAATTATTGGTTTGATTAGACATTATAAATTTGTCCAACAACTAATAAACTATTTGGAGTTTTTGTATTCTAGTAAGAGAAATATTTCTTGAATTATGATACTAACGGAAATTAAAAAACTGATAGTCAAACCCTGCACTAGTCTTATGATTCCGAATATGCATCTTATGAAAGATGGTGGTGATCCCTTTGATGATCCATAGATATATAGGAGATTTGTCACTATAACTCGTATATACATTGCTTTTATTGTAACTGTTGTTAGCCAATTCATGTCCACTACCACACTCAAACATTGGGCAGCTCCGAGACATATTTTATGCTACTTAAAAAAAGCCTCGAGACTCGACATATTATATAGTGATCATGGGCTTTCTCACATTGAATGTTTTGCATATGTGGATTGAGTTGGATTCAAGATTGATAGAAGATCTACTACTGACTATCATTTTTATATGGGTGAAAATATGGTATCATGGAGAAGTAAAAAATAAAATGTTATATCATAATCCAGTGCAGAATTTGAGTATAGATATATGACATAGACTATGTGTTAGATGATATGGATATATCACCTTCTCATGAAAATTGGGCTAAAGCATACTACACCAGTAAAAATTTGATATGATTATCAGTTGCTCTTGATATTGCCTCAAATACAGTGTATCATGAAAGGACAAAATATATTAAGGTTGACTATCATTTTATTCGTGAGAAGAATCAGGAGAACTTAATTTTCACAGGTTACATGAAGAAAGGAGAGCAACTAGTTGATTTTCTCACAAAAGCATTAAATGAAAATCAAGTTGATTATCTTTGAAATAAGTTAAGATTGACCAATATCTATGCTCCTTGAGGGGGGGTTCTTAAGGATGAATATAGTCTTGTTTCTTGTAATATACATAGATAGCATAATTATGGAAATTGATATCGTATCTATAAGATCTTCTATTTGTTCTTTCAATAATTAGGATTCTATATACATGCATATACTTGTTAATTCATGGAATAATATAATGAGTATTTTCATACCTTCTGTTATAATGACAAAGTGCATCCACGGGATATGAAGAGAAGTACTCTAATAATTAAAGGTTGAAGTCATTTGGCCGATTGCTTTTAGATTACTCTTATCCTACCTTTACTGACACAAAAGAAAGAGAGTATTCCCCAAGATAAGGATGAGTTAATGCTTCAACAATTGAAGATTGATGAGAAGTGCATCAATAATTTGAAGCTAGAGAGAAGTGCTCCAACATAAATTAAAAAGTTAAAATTTGGCGAGAAGTGCTCCAACACAAAAATAAAAAAAAATAAAAAATTATAAGATTAGAGAGAAGTACTCCAATATCACTAAAAAAGGCAGGCGTATTTAATTTTAAAATAGATGATGATGTTGGAATGATTCAAAATTGGTGTAGGAAATCAAATTTGTTTAAAATTTTGGTATTTATTTAATTCTAGTCTAAATAAGATTTTTAATTTGCATAATATAAGAATAGATTTTCTAGTTCCTAGCTAAATTAGATATTGCACTATTACAAATAGAAATATTACTAGCTATTTTCAAAAATCAAAGGAATAACAAAAAGTAAAAAAAAAAAAAACATAGTAGAGAACTATAGAGATCATTCAAAGATT
>JACEIK010014458.1:0-21630 GCA_018107945.1 Datura stramonium | reverse complement strand
CCGTTCCACGATAGGCTAAATTAAGCACGTTCTCCATTTACTATAAATAGGACCCTTAGCTCCTAATTCCAGGGGGTCACGATTTTATTCTGGAAAACTAACTAGGAGTGAAGGGAGAAGTGGGAGAACTCATCTAGGGTTTTGGCAAATTCCCTTCTCATCTACCAAACTCGTGTAAGTATGTAGTTTAGGAGTAGTTTAATAGTAGTGTAGAGTAGTTTTACGAACATAAATGGCTAGAACCCTTCCTCTAGGGTTGAAGCCATGAATTATGATTGTGATTTTATGATATTGTTTTGGAATAGTGTAGAGAGTTTTACGAACATGAATGGCTAGAACCCTTCCTCTGTGTGGTTGAAGCCATGAATTATGATCATGGATTTTAAGGATACCGTTTTTAATTATGTTATTGATTGTTGCTTTCATCTTGCATTCTGATTGTTGGTTGTTTTGGCGATTGATCATCATAAAAGCATATTTGTTAGCTTAGGTAATAGCTTGAGAGAGCATTACCTAGGTCGTGACATGAGAATGTGAGGAGCATGTACGTATCTCCTGTAGAGAGAGTTGTGTCTGATAGAAATATACCTAACACCGTGGGTTATCACACACCTGGGTTATGAAAGACCGACATGGGATGTCACATCACTCAACAAAGTAGTTGTGAGGCTAAGCTGAGTTAAATGGTTAGATGTACGTAAAGTCCCTAACCGTTTCCCCGTAAACCACAACATAATTGGATTGCCCGCTACTAGAAAATTAAACTCTCGCTCACAATGATGCAAAGTGAGGCTAGATTGCCGTGTTAAGAGGCTCGAAAGACCATGAACTGCAATTCTAATTATGTGAAATAGCAATTGATATTCATGCTTATTCCATAGCAAATCGTAGAATCGCATGATTATCCGGTTTTAACACTCGTTGCTCTTGGCGCAATTTCTGGATATTTCGTTGATCCAAACTTAGAATTAATTAATCTCAATCGAAAATGTCTATCACCAACACTTTAGATATTCAAGATCACACTAGAAATGGATAGTTAGAGGAATGGGTCCAGTCCCTGTGGGTTCGACAATCCGGTTCTTTAAAAGAGCCACTATATTACTTGCACGACCCGTACACTTGCAGACGTGCTCGATGTGAAAAAGAGTCGTCAACTGACTCCATCTGCTGAGAATGTAACACAATGCGGAGAAAATCCACACCCTGATGCAACATGGTGATCCTACATTCCTTATCTAGGTAGTCCGCCACTCCATGAACAAATCGGCTCACTCGAGCCTTCTAGTCTGCCACAAACTCTGGCGCATACTTGGATAAATGGGTGAACTCCAAAGCGTAATCCTGAAGTTACATGTCGCCCTATTTCAAGTTAACAAACTCAACCGCCTTTAGATCCCTCATCTCTCGAGGGAAGAACCAATCCAAGAATGTTGTGTGGAACTCTTCCCAACCTATAGGGCCTGCACCTACTGCTCTAGCATCTCTCCACTATTTGAACCATATATGTGCTACCCCTTTTAGCTGGTAGGAGGACAAATCAACACAATCTCCATTTGTCACCCCCATAACCTGGGTGATCTTACGAATCTCTTCGATAAATTCATGTGGATTCTCCTCCACCTTAGACCCTAGGAACTTTGGCAGATTCATCCTCAAGAAATCTCTAATCTGGGTCCTTGCCGCATTTCCATTCTGTGGGATATGTGCAACATCCTTCTGGTTTACCTAAGCGGTCAAGGCCTACGCCAACATCTGGATAGCCACCCAAAACTCTGCGTGGGCAACTGCCTTTGGTGCTTGGGGCTCCTGAACGGGTGGGGCTTGCTGATGCCCATGACCATTGTCATCTTCGTGGACTTCACCGTTTTCATTTCTTCTTCCATTCATTCTTCTAGGAGCCATGATTCTTCAATCGCGAATAGAATGAATTAGAAGGATAGAAAGACTTTTCATCGCACGACATAGATCACGAAAGAAGAGAACATTTCCTAAACGTCTCGTAGCCTCTACGTCATAACTGTGGCGCACTTAAAACCCATAAAAAAGACTCTACTTATCACGGCTTTCAAACACCCTAGGACACTTCAAACCTATTGCTCTGATACCATGTTTGTCACGACCCGAATGCAGACCTAGATCATAACACAGGACAAGGAACCCCGAGAGGCCCCAAGTCGACCCATAGCATAAGCATATTTAACTTCATTCATGTTAAATGGAAGACTAAACATAAAAAATAGTGGAAACATAAACGTCACATAACATGTCATAACATACGAAATCACTAGACGTACATACAAGCTGAGTACTACATACGGACTGAAAGCCTTTATCATGTAAGATGGGTTGATGCGACAATATCCCCACCTAACCCGGCAAAACTAAAACAAAAGAACAACATAAACATCTAGTCATACGGCCCTCAGAACATAGAAAGTATGCGGTCAGTACGTGGAATGTATCGAGTATGCAATGAAAGTAAAACAGACATTTAAAATATATAAAGCTCATAAATGATCATAAGAGTTGGACATCATGCTCATATCATAGATATCGTAACATAACATATGGCTCAAGGTTTTCAAAACTTTCGTAATACAATCATACTCATGATCATAAGAGAGAAGATTTATTTAACATGACTTGAGACAAAATGTGTAATCGTAAACATGCATGAATCATGAGGAATAGTGGGAGATTCTCTTAACCGACATACCCCATATGAGCACACATAGAGCCAGACTAGTAAACCTAGTCGAGAGGCTGTTCGTACCTTGCCAAGGGTAGAACCATGAAGGGCGTGATATCACCATGAAAAAAGGGTAATTTGGGCTAGGGACAGTCATAAGGGAGGTCCCAACATACCTACGGTGGCACATAGTTTATGAGATTCGGGGTAGAACCTACTCGATGTTCAATACTACTCCCAAAGCATATATAGTGCTCATAGTATAATATGCATGAATTCATGGACAAGTTAAATCGTGATAACATAAGCATACTTGTACATATGTGAACTAGCCATGACATAAGGCCCGTGAGTCGGCTAAAACGTACTTCTTAAATCGTAGGGTTCGTGCATACTTGTAGATCTTACGTATAACTTATAAATTATCAAATCATGATAGGTATTTGAAGAAATATACATTTCAAATCATAAGTCATGTTGGGCTTGTAAATATAAAAATTGAAGTGAAGATCATAAATCAATTCATCATAGATCTTACATAATTAGGCTAAATTATAGTAGAAATCGAAATCAATAATTTAATATCAAAATAGTTGTAAAATCTGATCAAAATCCATAAAATAAGAAGTAAATCACATATCATAATAACCCATTAGAAAATTATTAGATTTTCACAAAAGTTGACTTAAGACCCCATGAGATTTTTGATAGATTTTCATGATTAATAGAGAATGTCCATGGGTGTTAATGGAAACAACCCATTCATAAGCCTATATACCTGGGTAAGATCAAATTTCAAGGTTCTTCGAATGCCCAGGAAGAATTGATGGAGAAGAGCTTGAACTAGGCTTGATCTCTCTAAAATTTTCCGAACATGCATGCTTGGGAATGAGGATAACTAGAGGGTCTTAACCTATCTTATCATGACTATAAAAATACACAAAATGACGTAGTTTATGACCCTAGAGCAAAGGAATTACGAAAAGACCCTTACTTAAATCGCAGGGTTTTACTGACTGTCAGTACCCACGAGGGATTGGACGACTCGTCCCCAGATGCCACGACTCGTGGACACAAAGCGTCAAGTCCACTGCCAAATCCCATTAGGGGAGCCCATAAATCGTGGTGGCTGACCACGACTCATGGTCTCCATGCGTGATCCCCACTGCCCATGATTTGCTTGCCGAATCTCCAGTCCAGACCACAAGTGACTCTACGAGTCATGTGGCCTGACAACAACTCTTGGTCATGCCCATGGTGACCCCTTCAGACCACGCTCCTCTTTCCTTGACCATGAGTCACCCCATGACTCATGGTTCCTCCTCATGGGTCACCTAACGACCCGTTCTGTGATCTGGTGCAGAATTTCAAATTTTCTCCATTTCAACTCCCAGGTCTGATCTTTGGACTTTGGGGGTATAACATAGAAGGACGATTTACAAGTGAAAAGGTCGATCAAGTATGAACTGATTCGAAACCACTTTCAAGTGGTCAATATCTGATGGAGTGAAGGACGTACTATCTTTCAAGAAGATAGTCCGCCAACTGAAAGACGGATCACTTTACAGACAAATGCCAGATTCAAAGGACAAAGCAAGAGATGGACCGTCTTTTCAGAAGACGTTATGCCAATCAGTAGGAGCAGATTTTGATTGATGGAGCAAAAGGATGGTTCGTCCTTCCAAGAGACGGTCTGTCCCTGCACACTTGGAACCCTCTAATTTAAATTATTTAAGGGTTTTTGAGACTTAGTATAAATAGATTTTTATTCTCCTTTTTCACTTACACTTGAATAGATTTGAAAATATCGCAGTGGAACTTTAAATTAAGAAATAAATAGAGTAGTTCTTAGATCTAGCTTGTAACTTTGAAGATTTCAATTCATCATTTCAAGGTTTCTTCATTAATTTTCATTTTATTTGATAAGGATGTCTAATTACTTTCTTTGTTCTATTCTTTTCATTGTGAATAACTAAACCGTCTAGGTTGTGAACCCAATGAGTTGTGAATCCTAATGACTCCAATTTGGTAAAATAGATTGTATTTTTAAGAATATTTGATACATTTTTGCTTTGTAATGTGTGATTGATGATGAAAGTCATTCAATCCTTCCCAATTACCTTTACGGTGCTTGAAGGAGACATTTAGGTTGGGTTAGAATCAATAAACAATAACTCAATACTTAAACCCTTACTTAATGATTTCACCTAGACATAGGAAGAATTTCAATTGGCAATAAACAATTGGGTAGAAGGTAGTTCTCTTCAATTTGATAAAATTGAAGTAGATTCAAATCATGGTGCAATTGAAAGATGCCCATTCGTTTCCTAAGTGATTGCTTACATGTTCATCTATAGAAAACTCTCAATTTGCACATATTGGGTGATTTAGGGGGGATTGACCCAAAATTGGGGTCACTTCCCTAGTTTTTCCTACTATTGAATTTTCTACTTGAAGCAATTGCATTCTTAGTTATAATATCTCCTTTCACTTTAACTTGAATAGAGTATTACCTAAAAATCAACTTACATTCATTAGTTATAGATAAATTTATCCTAACCCCAATTCGAATAGTCACTAAACTTTCAAATATAAATTAACAAGTGCTAGATAGTTCGGTTTAACATAGTATCTATAGATTCGACCCCAACTCTCAGTTGGGAACTATATTTGCTTCGGCCATTTACACTTCCAAAGATTGCAGTGGATTTGACCAGTGATCAAATATTATGGCGTCGTTGCCCAGGGCATTGGCATAGGTCCTATCAAGTATTTATGATTTGGTTTGTTTGTTTAGTCCTATTCTATCACTTTTGCTTCACTTTTCTGTGTGAAGTAGGAGTATCATGGCATCGTGAAATGAGAATGGGTTTGGTGGTCGCAACCCATATCTTGATGACCCTGCTCATATTGTGGAGGATCCCATTTTTGGAAAGATTGTGAACATGCCCTTGGGAGAGATATGTGTGTATCCTATCACTCCTATGATGGATATAATTGTAATTTATGTGGTGGTCAAGGTGGACATTAGGGTGATTATCCTAACTATTATGACTTCTCCCTAAGATGCTCTAATGAAAATGTGAGTTGTGATTTTGAGTTTGACATAAATAATGACAAGGCGTGTGAAGCAAAAAGTGCCAGATTTGAAAGATTCCAATCAATGGCCCCAACTTTATTGTATCGGGATTTTAACTTGGAAAAGATCAACAAATCCATCTAAGAATATGTCATGGAATGGGAAAGAGTATAAGATTCATTTGGCAATTCACTTTCCAATCCCATAGAGTTATTTACTCCACAAGAGGTGACAATTGACAAAGAGATTCCCACATTAAAGGATGAGCCACAAAATTTTTATGACCATAATAACTATTGTGGAAATAAAGAAGAAAAAGAGCTAAATATTGAATAAAAAATCTCTAACTCTCAAAGTGGAGTGTTTGAAGATATGCCGAGGAGAAAAATAGGAAAAGACACACATAATGGGCAAGTCTTGACTGAATGGTGGGAAGAATATCAACTTGAAGATGAGAAAATTACTCAAAACATGGATATTTCCATGGATGGACTTTTGCAAGTCTTGGACAACTCCTATCATGAATAAAAACTTAACAAAGTGAAAATTGTTAGCCACGATTGGTTATTAATGCAAGCTCAACAATTTTAAAGTATATGAGGATCATCGTGAGGGCACTTCACGGATGGTGGAATAATTCTTGAAAATGCATGTCGAGCAAAGCCATGAAGTATAGCACCTAGAATTTGCTAGTCGAAATTTGGAAGCCAAATTAAATGTTATATTTGAGGCACGCAATACTCAACATCAAATGGTCATGAGTACTAATTTTGAAGCACTTTTCACATGAAGAAGAGGTTAAGATGGATTTTGTAGAGGTACAGGTGATTTGGCAACCAACCCATCCAAAAATACTATAAGATGACGAAATTAAAGAAATGACACTAGAGTTGAAATGAAAAGTCCATTAAGTCATTTTTGAGGACTCTAGTGCATTGGAGGGTGAAGATTTCAAGAAATAAGCAAATTTGAAAATGTATCAACTTAGACCACATTCTAACCATTTTTCAATATTGTGCTTACTTGACAATAAGAAAAATATGGCAATCGAGTCCATGGAGGTTCATGGGGAGAGGGACCAAAGAAAAAAATCTGCTAAAAAAATTAAGTAGAAGCGGACCACCACTCAGAAGAACGGTCAGCATGTCCAAAAAGTTCATCATGTCCAAACTAATCCAGAAATAACTTTAAAGTGGTTAGTAGTTTATAGATGAAAGACGGACTATCTTTTTCGAAGAGGGTCCGCCAACTGAAATATGGATCATTTGACAAACAATGCCAAAGTCAAAGGATGATGCAAGGGACGGTCTTTCCAAAAGACAGTCCTATAAGGAATGGACGGATAGCACTTGGGTAGAAGCAGATTTTAATTGATATACGGGAGGACGCTCAGTCCTTCCAAGGGACGGTCCATCCTTGCACATCTACGACCCTCCGATTTTAAATTATTTAGGGAGTTTTGAGACTTAGTATAAATAGATTTTTCTACTCTTTCTTCATTTACACGATAACATCCTAAAAGTTCCTAAGATCATGTCCTAGACTTAGCATAGGAGAACCTATTGGAAACTAAAAAACTTTCCCTTAAAGGACCATAGTAACGACCCACGGTAGGACACCACAAGTCATCTTGTGACTCATAGAGAGGGAAACAGTGGACTAGTCAAGATCCCAATCCTAACAACTAGTAACTACAAGTCATCATTAGATAGGAAGAGCCATTGGATAACTCATTCTAAGTGATCTAAGTCAATTCCTGAAATTTGATATTTTATTCCCAGTGACAACGAGTCCAGCAATGGTAGATTTTTATACACCACGAGTTGTTGTGTTGGCCGTGACGACTGGGTACAACAAATTTCAATTACATTCCTTATGGACCTTTTATTCTTTTTCCACTCTTTTAACTCCTAAACTATGTTATTTTGGGGTCTTTTACAGTGGATTTAGGTGAGTTAGTCGATCCTTTCCCTCATTTTCTCCTAAATGCTCAAAAATGAAACATTAGAAGCGATTTAAATCTCTCAAGTCAAGAATTAGGGTTCTTTTACAAAAGCTTCAAAGTTTAAAGTTTTAGCAAAAATTCTCCAACTCCAGGTATGTGAAATTTCAACAAGAGTTATCTTTTCACCCTTGTGTCCCAAACGCTTTTAGAAAATATAATCAAAAAATCTCATTCCTTTAGAAATCATGCCTTAGGGTTCTCATTTAATTTATGATTTCCCTTATTTACTCAACATATTCAAGACTCCTATGATTATATATGATATTCATGATTTTACATTTAGTTACATGTCATATTTTCATGTCATTGATTTTAACATAATTTCGAAGTTCAACCTTTATAATTTAACACTAGTTTAGAAAAGCTTGGCGTGTTATGAACGCATGATCCAATCATAATTTCAGTATGCATATTTATGAGCTATTAGTAAATTATAAATTTTGTAGTAGTATTTAGCACCGAGTTGGACCAAGGTTCAGCGCACCCATGTCCCAAAACTACGTGCCACCATAGTTTATTAGCCCGAATGGACATTAGTTTTAGTGATCACACCAGCCCTGCTTTTATAACTTGGCAAGGTATATCAAATCCTCTCAATAGGGAATATACATGATGTGTCATGACTTTACGGTACTTTCTACGCTTAAAACAAACAAAATATACAAATTCTGGGTATGTTTATGTAGATATAATATGTTGTTGTTGAGTGTTGCAGGAAAACAGGTCCGGAAAGTGAAATAGGAAAAGTAAGGCAAAAATAGAACAAAATGCAGGCTGCTACTCAGTTCACGAGTCATCGTCCTAATGGACGACTGGTTCCTGGAGTCTTGGGAGGAGATTAAGTTTTGATGAGAAGAACCAGTGTATCTAACGAGTTGAAGGCATGACTCATTACATTTCGTAATGAGTTGTTATAACGGTCCTAAAGACTGGGAGGAATACTTGATTAAAAACTAAGCAAGGATGTAACTAAGGACGTAACGAGTTGTCGGGAGACTTGACGACTCGTCATGAGTTGCTAAGCTGATCCGTCAAGTGCACTAGTGTTTCGTGTGATGAGGCGCCACGAGGGACCTAACGACTCGTGACCTAACCTAACGAGTCATTACTTGTCCCGTTGCCACTGTCGATCTGTATTTCGTTTTTAGTTAGGAAAGGTTTTGTTTTGAACTATAAATACATTATTTAGGTTTATTTTTGAAGTACATTTTATTTTACTACTTTTCATGTGGATTTTGGTGTTGTTAATGACCATTCTTGGTTCAAGAAATAAAGTTTTTAATTTTGTTCTTGATTTTGAGGATGAAAACAACATTGAAGTTTTTTTCATTGGTTTTGGTGATTTATTCAATTCAAGTGGTTTCTTCTACGAATCTTTGTAAATTGCAATTATGATTTCTTCTATATTTTCTGATTGTGATCATAGAAGAATGAGTAGTTAAATAACTAGGGTTGTGGGAACTATGATGAGTTAACACACATAGGTAAAAATACTTAGTGAATCTTGAATGGGGTTTATACATGTATTGTTTTTCCCTTTGTTTTAAATTCTTCTTAACGATTGCAAACATTGAAAATTGCCTTATTCTTACTCACCGGATCAAGAGAGTAATGAATGGGAAAAGGTACTAACAACGGAGATTTGAGGCTATCAACCCTCATCTAATAGCTTGACATTATCTGGGAATAGCTAATCCGATATTAAGGGTAAGGGTTAGTTAAGCATACACCCGTATACGGACCAAGTAACGTGGTGATAAGCATCTAGTAGGGGACCAACCATTTAGGTGAATGTAACTTACCAATATTGCATGCTAAACACCACAATAAATCACTAGTATACACGCCTTGTGGTTATGAAGTCATGGGGAACATAATCCTAGTCATTTTGTTGATTGAATACAACCGAAATTGACTTAATCATCTACTAGTCTTTACTCTTGTTTGTTATTTTGTGTTTCAAACCTTCCCCCTTAGGAAATAAGTAAGCCAATAGTATTAGCTAAATTCATTAACCAAAGTTTTCATCATATTTCTCATGGGATTCGACCACAACCTTGGTTGGATTCTATATTTGACATCGACTGCTTTATATCTCATTTATCAGGTGTAATTTTGGCGACATCAAATTTTGGTGTCGTTGCCGGGGAATACGGGTTAGGCGTTTGTTAATTGTGTTTGCTTTACTGTTGGTCCTTATTTCCTTTTTATTTTTCTTTTGTTGTTTTTATTCTTAACAGGTCTTAGGTTCGTGCATGCCTAGTACAAGGAGCCAAGGAAAATCCCTGGTCCCAATTGATCAAAAACTTGATCAACCACTGCGAAATTTGAGGAGAATGTCCAACGTGCATGAGCAAGAGACAGTGGAATAGGCTATAGCTAGGATGTCGGCTGAGGAACAAGCTTGGGAAAGAGATTGGGAGTTAGCAATGGTTGATGAACAGAAATGCCTAGCTGCCGAAGCTGAGCAAGCTAGAAGGAACAGAGATCCAAATTGACAGAGGCACCAATATTTTGATGATGACGATGATGTTGATATTGACGAAGCCGGTGCCACTGGAGCTATTGTCCCTCCCCCTTTGCCTTCTAGGGAAAAGTTTGACAGTACCAGTGCTATAATCCAATTGCTCAACATGAAGGGGATATTTTTGGTTCATTCAACTGATGATGCACATACTCACTTGACTAATTTCGTGGGTATCTGCAAAGCATACAAAAAACCAGGAGTGAGTCAGCATGCGATATAGCTGAGGTTATTTTTCTTTTAATTAAGGAGTGAGGCAACGGTCGGGTTGGCTTAACGGCCCAATGATTCTATCACTACATGGAGAGAGTTGAAAAGAGCTTTTCTTGAAAGTTTCTTCCCACCTTCCAGAGCTTTGAAGCTGAAAGATGAGATATAAAACTTCAGGCAATTAAATTCTTAGGTACTTCACGAGACATGGTTGCAGTTCAACAAGAAGCTCAAAAAGGTGCCCAACCACAGGATCCCAGATGATACATTGTTTGAGATCTTCTATAGGTCTCTAAATCCTAACACCAAGGCAATGGCTGATGCTGTGTCTGGCGGAACAGTCATGAGTCACACTTATACTGAAGCTGCTGAGGTCCTTGACAAAATCACTAAGATCAACCGCGCATGGCACATAAGAGAGTCGGAGGCTCCGGCTGGTACTTATGCAGTAGGTATGTCTGCGGAACAGAGAAAAAAGGATGAAGAGAGAGATAAGAATATTTCTGAGATAAACACCACCATGGGGATGCTTGTGAAGCATTTTATGGAGCCCGGGCTTAAAAGGTAAATGTTATGGGTTCTCAGCAAGGCCCCGAGAAATGATGGAGGTGAATCATAATATAAGGAGGAAGCAAATTATCTGAATGATCAAGGGGCGTGTTTTTGGACTAACATAAAAGAGTCTAACCAAGACTTTTGGCATCAAGGTCAGGGGAACTAAGGTCGAAACTACTACAGAGATAACAATTACGACTAGGGTCAATACAGATACAATGGAGATTGGAAAAAGCGTGAGGTACATGAATGAAAAAAGCAATCGATATGTTCCTCCAAGGAATTGTGAGCTAGATTCTAGTGGTTCAAGGATGGAAGACATGTTGTCAAAGGTACATAAGTAGATGGAGGCAATAGATGACCATTTCAAGGAACTCCGGCGCTGATATTTTTGGTATGAACCAAAAGGTGGAATCACATGCCATGGACATTAAGCTAATTAAGCAGAAACTTAGTCAGATGTCTGTTGCTATGAACCATAGGCAGAAGGGCACGCTTCCCAACAATACAGTTCAAAATCTGAAAATGATAGTTATTGCATGGCATCCACTACTAGGAGTGGGAAGGTGTCAGTTGATCTTCTGAGGCTTGTTGTGACTGATGAGATAGTTGAGCCCATGGAATTGATTATGGGAAGATGGCGGACTCCAAGGAGAAAATCTTGGTTGATGATTCCACAGGTATGACAGCTCCTAGTAATGCAAAGGAGCATGGGTCTGGAAAAGAGAAGGAGAAGGAGGTACCTCAATAGATCACACCTATTCCTAGACCTCCTCCCCATTTTCCACAGAGGTTGAAGAAGAAGATCGAAGATGGGAAGTATCACAAATTCATTTCAATACTGAAACAATTATCTGTGAACATCCAATTAGTCGAGGCACTTGAGCAGATGCCCGACTATGCTAAATTCATGAAGGACCTTGTCAAAAGAAAGAGGACCGTGAGTTTTTAACCTGCAGATAATTTGCACCACTGTAGTGCAATTGCATCTCATTCTCTTGTTCAAGAAAAGGAAGACCCTGGAGCTTTCACCATACCGTGCACTATTAGAGCCTTTAATTTTGCTAAGGCACTATGTGATCTGGGTGCTAGTATTAACTTGATGCCATTAGCAGTGTTCATACAGTTGGGCTTGGGAGCCCCCAAACTGACTAAAATGAGACTTTTGATGGCAGATCGCACGGTGAAAAATCCGGTGGGGATTTTCTATGATGTTTTAGTGAAGGTAGAGTCCTTTATATTTTTGGTTGATTTTGTCATTCTGGACTGTGAGGTTAATTTTGAGTTCTCCATTATCTTGGGGCGACCATTCCTCACAACTGGACGTGCTCTTGTAGATATGGAAACCGGACAACTGAAATTTCGATTGAAAAATGAGGAGGTGACATTCAATGTATGACGCTCCATGAAGAAGCCAAATGACATGAGAGTGGTCTCAGTAATTGATGTTGTGGAACCTGAGTTTTCAATTATGCCCATTAAGGAGTTAGTGACTATTAAGGACTTAGCTGCAGTTTTGATGGATGTTGGTGCTAAGGAGATCCATGGGGGTGAGGAGATAGTTAACGCACTTGCTGGTATGGGGTCATACACCTATGCTCCAAAGAAGATTGATCTTGATCTGAAGAATCGGGTGACCCCAATAGCTAAGACATCGATTGAGGAGCCTCCGGTATTGGAGGTCAAATCACCCCCATCTCACTTGCGGTATGTATTTTTGGGGACCGATAACACTTTACCGATCATTGTTGTAGCTGACTTGGAGGAATGGCAAGTGGAGGCTTTGGTCTCCATTCTGAAGAGATATAAAAAAGCCATCGAATGGACCATTGCAGACATTTTTGGAATCTCATCTGGTATTTGCACTCATAAGATCCAACTAGAGCCATATTGTATTCTAAGCATTGAGTATCAATATAGGTTGAATCCACCTATCCAAGAGGTGGTTAATAAGGAAATTATCAAGTGGTTGGATGCGAGTGTGGTTTACTCTATTGCCGATAGTGGTCCCAAATGCTAACAATGAGCTCATTCCACTCATACCAGTCACCGGTTGGAGAGTGTGAATGGACTATAGGAAGTTGAAACATTGGACTTAGAAAGATCACTTTCCTATGCAATTCATGGATCAGATGCTAGACCGACTTGCAGGAAGAGGATTGTATTGTTTTCTTGATGGTTATTCGGGATATAATCAGATATCTATAGCCCCCGAAGACCAAGAGAAAACCACTTTCACCTGTCCATATGGTACATTTTCTTTCGAGAGGATGTCATTTGGGGTATGTAGTGCGCCCGCCACTTTTCAGCACTGCATGATGTCCATATTTTCTAACATGGTGGAGGACACCATTGATGTCTTTATGGATGACTTTTCGGTGGTGGGTGATTCATTCAATGATTGTTTGGCTCATTTAAACAAGGTGCTGCAACGATTCGAAGAGACCAACATGGTGCTTAATTGGGAAAAGTGTCATTTCATGGTCAAAGAAGGTAAAGTGCTCGGCCACAAGATTTTTGGTAAGGGTATTGAGGTGGACAGAGCGAAGATCGATGTTATTTCTAGTGTACCACCTTCTATTTCTGTGAAGGGTGTTAGATGTTTTTTTGGATCATGCAGGGTTTTATAGGAGATTCATCAAGGACTTCTCAAAGATTGCACATCCTTTGTGTAAACTGCTTGAGAAAGAGGTGAAGTTTGTTTTTGATGCAGCATGTATGAAGGATTTTGAATGCCCAAAAGAGAGATTGACTACTTCCCCGATTATAGTGGCACCTGACTGGTCCTTACCATTCGAGGTTATGTGTGATGCTAGCGGAGGCCCTAGGAGTTGTTTTAGGCCAAAGGCGTGAAAAGATTTTCCATTCTATTTATTATGCTAGCAAGGCTCTTAATTCAACTAAAAAAATTACACCGTGATAGAACAGGAGTGTTGGCAAAGTATTTGCATTCGAGAAGTTTCGGGATTACTTTCTTAGAACTAAGGTGATAGTCCATATAGACCATGCAACTTTGAGATATCTGATGGCAAAGAAGGATGCCAAGCCACGGTTGATTCGATGGGTTTTGTTGTTGCAAGAGTTTGAGCTCTAGGCAAAGGACTGGAAGGGGATTGAAAATCAGGTGGTAGATCACTTATCAATATTGGAAATAGATGAAGCACTTCGAGATGAGCTTGACATAGATGATGCATTCCCCGACGAGAAGGCTTTCGATGCCTCATAGGATATCATCCCATGCTATGCAGACTTCACTAATTATCTGGTGAGTGATGGGTACCGAAAAATTTATCTTTTCACCAACGGAAGAAATTCATGTCTAGTGTGTGGATTTTTTTCTAGAATAAGCCTTATCTAGTCCGCATTTGTGCTGATGGGGTTATTCGGAGATGTGTACTTGAGGCCGAGATGTTGAGCATATTGGAGGCTTGTCACTCATCCCCTGTTGGGGGTCACCATAGAGGGATTCAAATAGCCTACAAGATTCTGCAATGTGGGTGCTATTGGCCTACCATTCACCAGGATGCACATGATTTTGCAAAGGCATGTGATGCATGCTAAAGGCAAGGAGGCATGAGCTCCCTCTTACTCCCATCCTTGTCATTGAGCTATTTTATGTTTGGGGTATTGATTTCGTGGTCCCATTTTTGAGATCAAACGGGATGAAGTAAATTCTTATGGCTATGGATTATGTTTCAAAATGGGTGGAGGCAATTGCGCTTCCAAATAATGAAGGGAAGAGTGTCACAACATTCTTGAAGCTGAATATTTTTGCTAGATTTGGAATCCCATAGCCATAATTACTAATGGGGTTCGCACTTCTGCAATCGGTTGTTTAGAACTTCATAGGAAAAATATGGGGTGAAACACAGGGTGGAAACACCTTATCATCTACAATCTAGTGGGTAAGTTGAAGTCTCCAACCGGGAGATAAAGACCATCTTAGTTAAGACTGTACATGCTAACCAGACAGATTGGTCAAGGAAGCTTGATGATGCTTTATGGGCTTATCAGACTGCATTCAAGACTCCTATAGGTATGTCTCCATATCAACTTGTATATGTGAAAGCATGCCATCTTCCGGTCGAACTTGAGCACAAAAAAATGTAGGCGCTCAAGAAGCTGAATTTGAACTGAAGTGAAGCTGCAAACTTGAGGCTTGATCAGTTAAATGAGCTAGATAAATTTCATTTGAAAGCCTATGAGAGGTCTGAAATTTATAAACTAAGGATGAAAATTCAGCATGACTGGAAGATTGAGAAGAGAGAGTTCAGCTCGGGTGATCTAGTGTTACTATTCAATTCTAGGCTTCGCTTGTTTCCTAGAAAGTTGAAGTCCAAATGGTTGGGGCCTTTTAAGGTGGTCCAAGTATTCTCCCATGGTGAAATTGAACTGGAAAACCATGAAGGAAAGTTATTTAAAGTGAATGGTCAATGGGTGAAATCATATTTGGGGAAGAGCGAAGAAATTAAGCTGGTGGATCTTTAGGCTCTGGGTGAAGTCTGAGTAACCCAGAGACTTGCATCGTGCCGTAACGTTAAATTAGACATTGTATGGGAGGCAACCCATGGAGGAATTTTGGTGAAGTCTGAGTAATCAAAACACCCGCGTAGTGCCGCGACGTTAAATCAGGCGCTTCTTGGGAGGCAACCCAAGTTGTAATTGTAAGATATNGTAATTGTAAGATATATATATATATATAGTATTTATGTGTGTTGATGTGTGCAGGTGATTAAGATGGAAACTTTGCAACTGGAACCAAAAATCTGAACTTCAGTTGCTGGTGCCAAAAATCACAGAAGGAGTCATCCTTTGACTTAACGACTCGTCAACTTCACTCGTGGCTGCTGATGCAAAAAATAGGGTAGAAATGGTTGACCCAATGACTCGTCACCAATGAGAACGGGTCGTGAGGTCCTCTGTTAATTTTACTGTTTCGGTAAAGAACTTAAGCTGTTATAGGTAATAACGAGTGACTTAACAAATCTTGGGTCAGCCCAACGATTCATCAAGTGACCCGTCAAGACAACATTGAAGGCCCAACAGAGTACAAGACCTATGACTCATGTCACGACTCGTTGGGTAACACCACGAGTCGTTAGTTCCCAGGTAAGATCCTAAACTCAATCAACTGAATGAGAAGCCAAATGAGTCATTTCTTTACTGAATGACTCGCCACGTGGGTCATGGAGAATTAAGTTAAAATTTCCACCCAACCCGACCCACGTACAAATCAGGTAAATTTGATTTCCAAACGTATAAAACACCCGACTGTGCCCTCTAATTTTCTTACATGTATTCAAATCCAAATTTCAACTCAAGTTTCCCACTTCTTCTTCTCCCAAATCATCTCCCACTTTCAAATAATTCACAAAGGCACATCCATTATCAAAGAACACCTAACACGTAAATCTGCTCAAAGTTTCCACATTCAATTGCGACCTCAAGTTGAAATCACCCACTGCTAAAATCCCATCTCTTTTCTTATGCTTGTGAGTATTCAATTATTTAAATCTCTAACTTACGCATTTTTGTGTAAAATTGTGAATTTGAATACTTTCATGATTTTTAGATGAAACCCTAGTGCCATGACTTTGTATGTGAATTTGAACATGAGCCCTTTAGTAATACGATATCAATAACCAGAGACTTAGCATGTTTTGATCTCTTATTGACAGTGAAATTGACGGCCTATTATTTCGATATATGGTTCATATATTCCTTCCACAAACTTTTGTGTAGTGATTTCTTGAAACACTTTTCCTCCATATTTCCCACCTATGGTCACTTCTTTTCTTGGAATAAAGGAATTCACTTACTATAGTCACTCTACCAAGAGCTTAACGGTCATGGACAATTGTTGGGAATTTCCTCCGAGAGTACGGGGTATTACAATACATTTAATTAATCCTTAATTTTCAAGTTAGGGTTCGTGGTTGAAAATATGAGTTCATGTCAATTTTCCCTAATTACACTTGAAAAAGTTTATTTGGGTTTGGTAGGATTAATTGTTTAATAAATTCATTACTTGGCAGAATATAATTAGTTTTATTGCACTCTGATTTCTTTGAGATATGAAATTATTAGAAGATTGCTTAACTATTGAGAAATATTAAGTGATCTTGTAAGGATTATCTTCATATGCATACAAAGCCACTATCGGTGTCTTGATTGAGAAAATTAGGTGGAGTAATTTTTAAGGGGAACACAATCTTGGTTCTTTCTCTTATTGGTTACAACCACTTACATTCTAATTTATAATTTAGTTTTAAATATCAGTTACTTCAACCTTAATGGAATAGCATCGTTAGACAATAAATCATATATTTACTCATTCCAATAACCTTTTATCGCCCATTTTCTGCGGGGTTTGACCCTAATCTTGTTGCGTTACTATGTTCATGTACGATCACTTTACATCATATTAATGTATAAATTTGAGCATATCTGGATCGAAAATGTATTTTTGTTTTCAAAGTCAGGAATCCTTACACCACCTTCGCAATGCCTCAAGTGTAGCAAGCATTCCTATATTTACACCACCCTTGTGTCACAAGGTGTGGTGTGATAGTTAAGTCATGGTTCTGCCAACTAAATTCTTCGCGCCACCTTTTCCATGGTCTGTGTGTACAAAAATTAGGTTCTCACACCACCCTTAAATTCTTTGCACCATCTTTCCCATGGTTAGTGGGTGGAAATATTCAGGTTATCGCACCATCCTTGCATCGAAAGGGGTGGCCCAACTGCTTTGAGGAGCAGTAGTGTTAAATGGATTCAGGAAGATAGTCTTTCTTGTGAAATCTTTGTTATGGAACCATTATGGAAAAATCTCATACTTCGTGCCACCTTTGCGATGCGAGAGTTACTCGATGATGGGAATATTCTCTACACTTGAGGCATGGCATAGGTGGCACGAGGTTTCCTCACTTTGGAACAAAATATACACTATCGTGTGACACCTTTGGGATACAAGGGTGCCATGAAGTATGAGGTCTTGACGCGATGGTTCCATAGAAAAGGTGGCATAAAAAAGCCTATCTCTCTGAATCCATATAGCACTGTCGTGCAATACCTTTGTGATGCAATGGTGATGCGAGGGCGACAATTTCCTAGTCTGATTAGGATTTGATTATTTTTACTTTTTCGACAAACTTAAACTCTAAAAATAGATATTTTTATGGGAGAAAGAGGTTGGATGAATTTTTGGAGGCTGGAGCTAGGGCAAAGGATGAACTTCTTTCGATTTATTTCTTTCAAATAATTCTTGTAAATCATGAATTTTTACATGGTTGTAAGAATTATGTGCAGCTAAATTACCTAGTTCTAGGGTTTTGAGGGAACAAATGTGAAGTTTGACGTTTGACAATTCTTTTACATTGAATTGACTTCTCCATGATTGAGTTATTTATTTCTTCTTGAGTTTAATTATTTTTTTACTTGATCACCGTTCAAATGCTATTTTTGACTCATTCATTAAACTCGAAAGAGGAAATTGTGAAGGTAATAAGAAGAAATAGAGCTTGTTTCATTCCCTAAACCAGGAGGGGAAGGACTGGCACACTGTGTCGCACCTGATCGAGAACACCCTGCCATACATCTAACTACAACTAGCCAGAACCGACAAGGTTCGACATCAGAATGTCTATAACATCATAGTAAAGTGAAAGAAGTATAAGCTGGCTAATAGTCAAACCAAGAGATGTAAAATAGGCTGTCAAGGCTACAAGAAAGAAGCAATATATACAACTGGGCCCTCCTAGCCTACAAAAACAATGCTACACCCACAACAGACATCAATGATCCTTTAAGAATATAGTAGAAATCAACTATCTAGGGTATGGTCTCGAACTACCCATATTCATAATAGTCTGGCAATTTTTAAGGACATGGAGCTTTACTGACTCTGCTGGAACTCCATTCATCACCAAGAACTCAATCTACATGCCAATCAGTACCTGCAGGCATGAATACGACACCCTAACGAGGGTGTGAGTACGAAAATGTACCGAATATGTTAGGCAGAAACAACCACAGGAATCAGATTAGAGATTAAAAGATATACCGAATATCGCAGGAGGAAAAACTTAACTTAAGTGAACACATAGAACCTACCTGGGTCCCATAAGCCTGGCAAGTACAAGTAAATACGAAATTAGCGGCACTTAGCTGAGAAAGCTCACTTGTCATCACCTCTAAACTTCTCAACGGCCTCAACTAACACCAGCCAATATCTAGCATCCACTGCTATCAGGTAACAGATAACACTAGCGAAAACCACAATATAATTCAAAGAAATTCAAAGGTAAACACTAGTTAATCAACATCATCCATCAAGCATTGTCGGACCCTCTCTCGATTATGCATAGTTAGCGGAGCTCAGTCCATTAGAAAAAACCAATCGCGATCACAGGAAGGCTCGGACATGTCGGACCACTCTTGAAATATGTCTCAAATTGACACTACAAAGGATATCATCCTCAATCCCATACGTCATTTCACCTCTTGGGCTCAACCCCTCGGCCAAAAACACTCTCGTGCGTCGGGTATCAATGAGCCCCAAGGACTCAAACACAACACACACACAATCACAACATTGACAATCAAAAAAAATAACAATACACGTTCAAAAAGCCTACAACCGGCTCTGAAACACCACCAATCGACTATCAAAACATACAACTATTCTCGCACGTCTAGCCGTCCCCCTACGAGCCACTAACTGAGCTAAGGATCACCATCCTAAACAGTCTAGCTCCAAGAATTACAAGCAGCCCACAAGCCACTCTACTCTCCAATAACAACAAGGGACACGACAAAGCCAACCCAAGAGTCACCATGACTGCTAACGTGCCATCGACAAGACCGACAGAGTCGCAGACTAAAATATAATGAAAGATTGTCGCAACCATCAACCTAAATCATTATCAAAACATCAACCACATATAATAGTAATGTCACGACCCGAACATAGGCCTGGATCGAGACACGGGACAAGGAACCCCCAGAGGTCCCAAGTCTACCCATTGAATAATCATAATATAACACTACTAGAATAACAACTAACAGAAAATATAACTAAGCAGAAGCTAAGTGAATGAGTCTAATTAAAATACATAAGAACAAATCTAATAAAAAATCTTATACAAAAGTTGAATCTGATATACAAGTTTGAAAGCCTCTACTACACTGATGAGTTGCTAGGACAAGCCCCCAACTAACTCCTAATGTCTGAAAACTAATACATAACTGAAATAGGAAACATAGATCGCGTTCTCGAGAGATGAGGACTCACCACAAGCAGTTGAGATGGGAATGGAGCGTATCTAACCATCAGGCTGAGTCTGTAAACCTGAATCTATATCATGAAACGATATAGCACATAAAGTATGCGGTCAGTACTTGAAATGTACTGAGTACGCGGGAAGCGTAAATAAAATAAAACATGGAATTATACAAGAAGGAAGTAAACTAAATACATCACTAGACATATCACTGAACTGAAATACAACAACCCTGTCTGAGATACATATATATTGACATGAGGCTTTTATTTGAAAACATTTACTGATGTATAATTAAATTGACGCATAAGGGTCATGTACTATACATGTACTGAGATCTAAAGTTGTAACAGATATCCTACATGGTATTGACTATCTGCTAGTAACTGAGACTAAATTCTTCTACAACAGATTTAAACTGTAGTCTGAAACTATACGGAGTTGAGCTAAAATAATATTGTAAAACCAAGGAGACTTTCGCTGCTATGGAGAGTCCCTAACTGACTAAGGGAAACATTCTCTACTATGGAGAGTCCCTGACTGACTAAGGGAAATATTCTCTGCTATTAAGGGTCCCTGAATAATTAAGGGAGAAATTCTCTGCTATTGAGAGTCCCTGAATAACTAAGGGAAAAATTCCCTGCTATTGAGAGTCCCTGACTGACCAGGGGAAACATTCTCTGCTATGGAGAGTCCCTAATTATGCTAGAACATGGAGGACACTAATCGGACCCCATTCATCTAGTCTAAGCTACTTCAGCAAATCATATACCTGAGCGTTCAACTAATTACATCATACTGAATTCATTTAGAGTCTGATCAAGGATACTTTCTACTATCCACAAGCCCAAAAGTCTGAGAGATCATACTCATACTTTGTCCTTGAAATTCATAACATTTAAGTTTTGAATTCATAGCATAAGTCATATATTCTAAATTCATGTAAGATCCATAGGTCCAAGTCATATGTTACACCCCGTAAATTCACGACATGTAGATGGCCTATTCGCATGTTGGTTAAGAGTTTTTGAATGCCATACATTCTAGGAAAAGGCCTGGGGAAAGACCGGATGAGAGATTCATCGAACCATCGCGGAAGGAGCCGGGGTAGAGCCCCTCCGCGATGGCAACGTGCCACGGAGGGAGGGCCTCTGCGTTGGTGATGTGTCACGGAGGCCCTGTCCAGGCTCAAGTATATAAACCCCTCCACTTCGGTTTATTTCATAAACATTCTATAATTTCCAGAGAGCACGAAGTAAAACAGGGAGAACGAGGATTTCTTAT
>JACEIK010014456.1:0-21637 GCA_018107945.1 Datura stramonium | reverse complement strand
CTATTTCTTCATCTTCCAAACTCAACATTTGCCCACGACTTCAGCTTCTTTTCATCTTCATTCCATAAGCCTCAAATACATTCAAATCCATCATTTTTAGCCCTAAAAGCATCTAATCACATATGTTAGCTTTTTTCACCCATATATAACATATATACATGAAAACGCACATAAATTTGTTCTCAAAACATAGTAAAGTATGGGAAAACTATGTCTATGAAATGCGCACGTACGCCCTTCATCAGATGGCGGTAATACCCAAAAGTTCCTTAGACTAGACCCGGGATTTATAATGAAAGTTGGCAGAATGTGGGAAAAATATCCACACAACAGGTCATATAATGGATCGTTGGTCCAACCAACGACCCGTAGGAAGCGTCCATGGTGAGGTTTGACTAGGTGGCAATTGGAAGTAATAGATCATGTAATAACCCATTGTTGGATACCACGATTGATTGTTTGAAGTCGTGGGGAGACTGGTCCTTAGACTGAGAGGAAGTAATGGGTAATGGGATGATCCATCGTGAGCTATATTGGATCGTGGTGAGCAACCATAGGAAGGAGTATTAAAACCTCCAATCGAGGTAATGGAAGGAAACCGCGACTCGTTAGAAGGAGGAACGAGTCATGGTGTGGCTCGTAGGAAGGCCAGGTGTAGTTCATCAAGGGGGAAACAATGGACGATATAATAGACTGTCCTACGATGTAACGAATCATCCTGTTGAGTCGTGGGATCGAATCTGAGAAAGTGAACTTCGGCAGTGGGTGCAACGGACGGATACCACGAATCGTGGTATCAACGCATGACTCGTTGGATTGTCTGTGGTCTCAGGAAGTGTATAAATTTCAGGAAATTCATTAAGGAAATATTCATCATTACTAAGTCCTAGGGTTCTAAACTACGTCGTTTAAGGCTCGAAATACAAGGCTCAATGCAAGGGCTCGAAATACAGTGTATTATGAGGGTAAAATCTATCCTAGGCTTATTCATATCCATATTGAAGGGGTTTAACAGGTGATAAAGTTAGAGTTCTTCAAGCTTTCCTTCAACTTTTCATTGGGCTTTCAAGGAGTGGTGAAATTTTATCTTCCCCAAGTATGTAGGATCATGAGTGGGTGTTTCCATTCATACCCATGCCCAATCTCTCCTAATTAATGAATTTTTAATTGAAAATCTTATAGGGTTTTATCCTAAATATTATGAAATCTTAATGATCTATCTATGAGTTATTACTTCTCATGTTTTACATCATATTTTACGAATAATGATTAGATTAACTAATTCAATTATAAATTTATTGATTTAAATTTCTATTAAATAATGCCTAATTATGCATGTTTTATGATGAATCAAGTTATGTTTTTCACCTTTATTTTAGATGTTCTTTAACCCATCATGATTTATGGTTTATGATATGGATTTACTAAAATGCCCATCATGAATCTATGCTTTGATAAGCATATACTTGATTTACAAGTATGCATGAACCTCATGATTTACGATTTATCATTTTGTCTGACTCATGAGGGCCTTACCTTCATGGCTACTTCACGTATTTACAAGCATGATTATGATTATCATGATTTGACTATCCCATGAATGTCATGAATATTATACTATGAGCATTATATATGTTTTGGGAGTAGTATTTAACACCGAGTAGGTTCGGGGCGTAGGTTTTGCCTCAGATCTCAAAACTATGTGCCACCGTAGGACATGATGGGACCTCCTTTGAGACTGTCCCCTTTTGTCCAAATGGTCCTTTCATTTGTGATATCACTCCCTTCATGGTTATATCCTTGGCAAGGTACGAACACCCTCCTGACTAGGGATTTACAAGTCAGGCTCAATGTGTTCTCATATGAGGTATGTTGGTTATAAGACTCTCCCATTATTCCTCATGATTTATGTATGGTTATGTTCATATAATTTTTCCTCAAGTCATGTTTAATAAAGTTTTTTTCTCTTATTATTTTGCATATGGTTAATTTACGAAAGCTTCGAAAACCTTGAGCCTTTTGTTACATTATGATATTTATGTAATGAGCATGTTGTCCTACTCTTACGCATTTTGATGTATTTTAAATTTCCTTTTTACTTACCTTGCATACTCAGTACATTCCACGTACTGACTGCATACTCTATGTTGTATCATTTCATGATAAAGGCTCCGGTACTCAGATTCAGCCTCGACCCTAGCTAGCCTTTCAAAGTTAGCATCCCACATCTATTGGTGAGTCCTTATCTTTCGAGGACCATGCTTATCAGTTTACTCTATGTACTTTCAGTTTTAAGCTTTACCGAGTTAGTTGGGTACCTGTCCCGTCAACTCTTCAGACTTAGAGGCTTTTCAGACAACAAGAGTAATAAGCTTCAGATTCATGTGTGTGTCTGTTGTTATGCTGTTTCAAACTTCCTCTAAGCTTATCATGTTGTTTCTTTAGCTTTATTTGATTGAGTTAGATATATGTTCATGCCATGGGATGACTCGGAGTCCCTCGGGGTTCCTTGTCCTGTGTCTCGATCCGGGCCTACATTCGAATCATGACAAACTTAGTATTAGAGCGATAGGTTTGAAGTGTTCTAAGGTGTATAAAAGCTGCGTTATGTAGAGTCTTTTTCATGTGTGTGAAGCGCGTCACACTTATGACAAAGATGCTACGAGACGTTTAGGAAATGTTCCCTTCTTTCATGATCTCATGTGGTGAGATGAATTACCTATCTATCCTCCTAACTCGTGCTATACATGTTTGCAGAATCATGCCTCCACATCGAGTAAATGGAAGTAGAAATGGGAAACGAACATGATAACGATAATGGAGAGGGTTACCATCAAGCCCCACTATCCCTAGAGGAGCATGCACCAGAGCCGACCGCCCACACTGAATTCAGGGCAGTCATACAGATGCTAGCGCAGGCTTTGACCACCTAGGTCGATCAACAAGTGGTGGTGCATCTCCATCATAATGGGAATGTGGTGGCAGCTCAGGTTAGAGATTTTCTTAGAAGGAATCCACCAGAGTTCCTTGGGTCAAAAGTAGATGAGGACCTCCATGAATTCATTGATGAGATTCTTAAGATCACCCAAGTCATGGGGGTGGCAAATGGGGAGTGCAATGACTTGGCCTCTTATTAGCTAAAAGGGGTTGCGCATATTTGGTTTAAATAGTGGAAAGATAGTAGGGCAGTGGGAGAAGGCCCTATCAGTTGGGAAGAATTTCATGGCGTCTTTCCAGATCGGTTCTTCCCTCGTGAGATGAGGGAGCTAAAGGCGGCCAAGTTTGTAAATCTGAAACAGGGGGACATGTCTATTCAGGAGTATGCTCTAGAGTACACCCCTCTTATACTAGTATGCACCAGATTTAGTGGCAAACCAGAGGGCTCGGGTGAGCCAATATGTACATGGAGTTGTTGACTACCTGGATAAGGATTGTAGGATCACCATCCTGCATCAGGACATTGATTTTTCCCCATATAGTTTTACACGCTCAGTAGATGGAGGCGGTGTATCAGAGGTAGAGGGAGGCTAAGAGGGCCAGGACAGACAACTATTAGACTTCTCAGCCTAGATGGGCGGGGGGACATCGCCAGTAAACTCATCACAGGTCCATTACTCCAGCACAATCATCAGCTAGTGCACCATCTAGGCCACGAGGTGATCAGAGAAGCAGGGCTAAAGTTTCGAGGACCCAAGGTAACATGCAGATCAAGCGCACCTTCCTAGACTGTGCAAGGTGTGGCAAGAATCACCCAGGGAGGTGCTTAGTTGGGTCCGACGCTTGTTTCGGGTGTGGCAAATCTAGATACAGA
The DNA here is from genome assembly GCA_018107945.1 of Datura stramonium. NCBI lineage: Eukaryota > Viridiplantae > Streptophyta > Magnoliopsida > Solanales > Solanaceae > Datura > Datura stramonium. Next base: position 17,826 of record JACEIK010014456.1, on the reverse strand, counting down.
CTCAAGGATTTCCCTTCAGCCAGATTAGAGGGTGGCAGAGCCCGTATACCAGCCGCTAGTTTGGCCGCTCTAGCAGCACGTCCCCTCCAGCAAGGCTCTTCGACTAGTTCAGCTGGTGGTCAGCGCCAGAACAAGTTCAACGCCCTTGCGACCCATCAAGAGCAGGAGACTTCCCCCAATGTAGTTACTGGTATATTACAAGTTTTTCACCTTGATGTTTCTGCTTTGTTAGATCCAGGGGATACCTTGTCTTTTGTGACACCTTATGTGGCTAGTAATTTTGGAGTCAGTCCCAAGATCTTGTTAGAACCTTTCTTAGTCTCTACTCCAGTAGGTGATTCAGTCATAGCTAAACGGGTGTATTGAGGTTTCCCAGTCATAGTCCTTCAGAAAGTCACCTCAGCAGATCTAGTAGAGCTAGCCATGACTGATTTCGATGTTATCCTCGGCATGGATTTTCTAATTGCATGTTATGCGTTCATTTGTTGTAGGAGCCATGCGGTAGAGTTCAGATTTCTGGGTGAGTTGGTTTTTGAGCGGAAAGGTAGTTCATCCATGCCTGTAGGTCATTTTATTTCTTATCTTAAGGTCAGCAAGATGATTTCTAAGGGTTGTGTGTACCACCTAGTTAGGGTTAAGGATGTTGAGTCTGAGACCCCAACTATCCAATCAGTTCCGATGGTATTTGAGTATCCAGAGGTGTTCCTGGATGATCTACCAGGTCTTCCAACCAAGAGGAAAATCAATTTTTGTATTGACCTTCTTCCCGACACACAACCTATATCTATTCCTCCCTATAGAATGGCTCCAGCCGAGCTAAAATAGTTGAAGGAGCAGTTGAAGGATATGTTGGATAAGGGTTTCATTAGACTGAGCAAATCCCCATGAGGTGCACCAGTTCTCTTTGTCCAAATGAAAGATGGTTCTCTTCGTATGTGTATTGATTATCGGCAATTAAACAAGGTCACCGTCAAGAACAGGTATCCTCTACCCAGGATTGATGATTTATTTGACCAGCTTCAGGGTGCCAAGTGTTTTTCGAAGATAGATCTCAGATTCGGGTACCATCAGGTAAGAATTCGGGAAAGCGACATCCCAAAGACAACCTTCAGGATGCGGTATGGTGATTATGAGTTTGTAGTTATGTATTTTGAACTAACGAATGCTCCTGCAGCTTTTATGGACTTGATGAACAAGGTGTTCAAGCCATACCTTGATACGTTCGTGATTGTGTTTATTAATGACATCTTAATATACTCTCGAAGTGAGGAGGAGCATGCCGCTCATTAGAGAGTAGTGCTACAGACTCTCAAGGATCGCCAATTATATGCCAAATATAGTAAGTGTGAGTTTTGGTTGAACTCTATGGCATTTTTGGGCCATGTGGTATCAAGTGTGGGTATAAAGGTGGACTCTCAGAAAATAGAAGTAGTAAAGAATTGGTCTAGGCTGGTGAATCCTTCAGATATCTAGAGCTTTTTGGGCTTAGCGGGCTACTATCGGAGATTTATTGAAGGTATCTCATCTATTTTAGCACGCTTGACCAAATTGACCTAGAAGAAGGTGAAATTTCAATGGTTAGAGGCTTGTGAGAGGAGCTTCCAGGAGTTTAAGGCTCGACTTACCTTAGCACCAGCGTTGACCCTACTCGACGGTATCGATGAGTTCGTGGTGTATTGTGATGTTTCATGGATCGGACATGGGTGTGTATTGATGCAGCACGGGAAAGTTATTGCATATGCCTCTACACAACTGAAAGTTCATGCGAAGAATTACCAACCCATGATCTTGCATTGGCTGCGGTGATAGTCGCCTTGAAGATATGGTGACATTATTTGTACGGGGTCCACGTGGATGTGTTTACGGACCATAAGAGTTTACAATATGTGTTTACCCTGAAGGATCTCAATCTTCTCAAAGGAGGTGGTTGGAGCTACTCAAGGACTATGATATAAGCGTCCTTAACCATTTCTGTAAGGCCAATGTAGTAGCAGATGCACTTAGTAGAGTCTATATAGAGAGTGTGAGCCACATGGAAGAGGGGAAGGAGCTGGTGAGGGATGTGCATCGACTCTCAAGGTTGGGACTTCGATTGGTTGACTCGACCGATAGCGGTGTTATTGTTCAGAATGGATTAGAATCGTATTTGGTGACTGATGTAAAATCTAGATAAGATGAGTACCCCATTTGGGTGAAGTTAAAGGAAACCATTCGGAATCAGAGGGTGGAGGTCTTCTCCAAAAGGCGAGATGGTGTGCTTTGGTACCAGGGTCACTTATGTGTTTTGGATGTTGATGATTTGAGGAGTCAGATGTTGCACAAGGCTCATGGATCTGGGTATTCTATCCATCCGGGTGCCACCAAGATGTGTCGTGACCTATGGGAAGTCTATTGGTGGAATAGCATGAAGAAAGATATCACAGATTTTGTGGCTAAGTGCCCAAACTATCAGCAAGTGAAGGTTGAGCACCAAAGACTCAAAAATGTGCTCCAAGATATTAGCATGCCCACTTGAAAGTGGGAAGAAATCAATATGGACTTCATAACAAGTTTGCCTTGAACTCGCCGGCAATATGACTCCATTTGGGTTGTTGTAGACCGGTTGACCAAAGCCTCTCATTTTCTACTGGTCAAAACCACGGATTCAGTGGAGGATTATGCCAAACTATATATCCGGGAGCTAGTTCAGTTACATGGAGTGCCCTTATTCATCATTTCAGATAGAGGTACCCAATTCACCTCTCAGTTTTGGAGGTTGTTTCAAAAGGGACTGGGTACTCAGGTTAAGCTCACCACAACATTTCACCCGCAAATGGATGTTCAAGCGGAGAAGACAATTTAGACTCTCGAGGACATGTTGAGAGAATATGTGATTGTCTTTAAAGGTAGTTGGGATGATCATCTTCCTCTTATCGAGTTTGCATACAATAACAAGTACCATTCCAACATTCACATGGCTCCGTTTGAGGCTCTTTATGGGCGGAGATGCATATCACCTATTGGCTAGTTTGAATTTGGTGAAGCTGCGATGATAGGATCAGATTCAGTCCATGAGGCTATGGAAAAGGTTCAGCTCATACGGGACAGGTTGAAAATAAGTCATAGTTGCCAAAAGTCCTATGTCGATGTGAGAAGGAGGCAATTGGAGTTCGAAGTGGATGATTGGGTATTTATAAAGGTGTCTCCCATGAAGGGAGTGGTGAGGTTTGGAAAGAAAGGAAAACTCAACCCTCGTTATGTCGGCCCCTATCGGATTGTAAGACGGGTTGGCAAGGTGGCATATGAATTGGAGTTGCCCTCAGAATTAGCTTATGTGCATCCTGTATACCATGTATCTCTCATAAAGAAGTGTTTGGGTAATCCATCTCTAGTTTTCTTGGTGGACAGTGTCAGGGTGAAAGACAGCCTAGTTATGAGGAGGTTCCGGTGGAAATGCCGGATTGTTATGTTCGAAGGCTAAGGAACAAGAAATTAGCTTCAGTCCATGTTGTATGGAGGAATCAACACGTTTAAGGAGCTACGTGGGAAGCCAAAGCAGACAAGATGGCTAGATACCCACATTAATTCTTTACAGACTCAGTTTCAGCTTGAGGTATCAGTTTTGCCCCAATACTCTAGTTATTTTTCATGTTCAATTCATGTACCCTAGTTTCTTTAATGTATGTGGATGTGTATATGATTCATGAGTTCAGTTCAGCCATGTAGTTTTAATCGGAGATAGTTATTCCGTCAGTTTTCGGCTTAAATGATCAGTATTTGAGTATGATGATTGCATTTCTCTATTTTCTATTTTTTTTCGCACATTCGAGGATGAATTGTTTACTAAGGGGAGATATTGTAATACCCCGGAAGTTCCTTAGACTAGACTCAAAATTTAAAATGAAATTTGGCAGAATCTGGGAAAAATTTCCACATAATGGGTCATATAACGGATCGTTGGTCTAACCAATGACCTGTGGGAAGCGTCTGTGGTGAGGTTTGACCGAGTGGCAATTGGAAGTAAAGGTTCATGTAAAAACACATTGTATGATACCAGGAGTCATCGTTTGAGGTCATGGGGAGACAGGTCCTTAGCTTGAGAGGAAGTGACGGGTCATGGGACGATCTGTCGTGAGCTATAACGGAATGACTACCTCCGAACTAAACTACATAGCTAAACTGAATTCACAAACCATATATATATATACTTTGAGATAAAAGAAACTTGGGCACATGAACCGAACATGAAAACTAAATAGAGTACTAGGGTAAAACTGATACCTCAAACTGGAAATGTGTCGGAAGGGAATAGGTGTGGGTATCTAGACATCATATCCTCTTTGGCTTCCCATGTAGCCCCCTCAACATGATGATTCCTCCATAAAACTTTCACTGAAGCTATTTCCTTTTTCCCTAGTCTTAGAACCCGACCATCCAGTATTTCCACCAGAACCTCTTCAAAACTAAGGTTGTCTTTCACACAAACAATGTCCACCAGGACAACTAGAGCTGGATCACCCAAACACTTCTTTAAGAGCGAAATATGGAAAACAGGATGCACGGAAGCTAATTATGAGGGCAACTCCAATTTCTATGCCACCTTGCCAACCCGTTTCAAAATCCGCTAGGGGCCAAATAACGAGGGTTGGGTTTTCCTTTCTTTACAAACCGCATCACTCCCTTCATGGGAGACACCAATAGAAACACCCAATCATCCACTTCGAACTCGAGTTCTCTCCTTCTCACATCGGCATAGGACTTTTGGTTACTTTGAGCTGTTTTCAACCTGTCCCATATGAGCTGAACCTTCTCCATATCCTCATGGACTTAATTCGGTCCTATCAGCGCAACTTCACCAACTTCAAACCAGCCCATAGAGAGCCTCAAATGGAGCCATCTGAATACTGGAATGGTAGTTTTTATTGTATGCAAACTCGATAAGAGGAAAATGATAACCCCAACTACCTTTTAAGTCAATCACGCATGCACTCAACATGTCCTCAAGAGTCTGGATTGCCCATTTCGCTTGACCATCTGTTTGCAAGTGAAATGCTATGTTGAGCTTAACCTGTGTACCAAGTCTTTTTTGAAATGACCTCCAAACCTATGAGGTAAATTGGGTACCCCTGCCTTATATGATGGATAAAGGAACTCCATGCAGCCGAACTAACTCTCAGATGTATAGAATCCTCCGCCGAATCTGTGGTTCTGACCGGTAGAAAATTAGCGGCCTTGGTCAACCTATCCACAACCACCCAAATGGAGTCGTATTGTCAATGAGTGAGAGGAAACCTATTATGAAGTCCATATTGATTTCATCCTACTTCCAAGTAGGAATATCGATATTTTGGAGCACACCTCCCCGTCTCTGACGCTCGACCTTCACTTGCTGACAGTTTGGACACTTAGCCACAAATTATACTATGTCCTTCTTCATGCCATTCCACTAATAGACTTCTCGTAAGTCACGGTACATCTTGGTGGAACCTGGATGGATAGAATACCTAGATCTGTGAGCCTCATGCAACATCGGATTTCTCAAATTATCATCTGAAACACATAAGCGACCCTGGTATCGAAGAAAACCATCTCCCCTTTTGGAGAAGACCTATGCCTTCTGATTCTGAACGGCCTCCTTTAACTTCACCAAAATAGGGTCTTCATCTTTCCTAGCTTTTACATCAATCAACAAGGATGATTCTAATCCATTCTAAACTATAACACCACCATCGGTCGAATTAACCAACCGAACTCCCTACCTTGTAAGTCGATGCACATCCTTCACCAGCTCCTTTCTTCCCTCATCCACATGGGACACACACTCAATAGAAATCTACTAAGTGTGTCTGATACTATATTAGCCTTGCCCGAATGGTAAAGGACACTCATGTCGTAGTCTTTGAGTAGCTTTGACCATCTCCTTTGCTGAAAGTTGAGATCTGTTTGGGTAAACACACATTGTAGACTCTTATGGTCTATAAACACATCCACGTGGACCCCATACAAATAATGTCTACATATCTTCAATGCGAATACCACCACAGCCAATTCAAGATCATGGGTCGGGTAGTTCTTCTCATGAACTTTCAGTTGTCTGGAGGCATATGCTATAACTTTCCCATGCTACATCAATACCCACCCATGTCCGATCCTTGAAGCATAACAATACACCATGAACCCATCGGTACCCTCGGGTAGAGTTAACATTGATGCTGAAGTAAGTTGGGTCTTTAACTCCTGAAAGCTTCTCTCGCAAGCCTCTGACCATTGAAATTTCACTTTCTTTTGGGTCAATTTGGTCAATGGAACTGCAATGGATGAAAATCCCTCAACAAACCTTCAATAGTAGCCAGCTAATCCCAAAAAGCTTCAGATATCTAAAGGATTCACCGGTCAAGGCCAATTCTTCATCACTTCTATTTTCGGAGAACTTGTATGCCCTCACTTGATACCACATGGCCTAAAAATGGCAATGAGTTCAACCAATACTTGTACTTACTGAATTTAGCATATAACTGACGATCCTTGAGAGTTTGTAGCACCACCCTTAAATGAGTGGCACGCTCCTCCTCGCTCCGAGAGTATATCAGGATGTCATTAATAAACACAATCAAGAACTTATCTAGGTATGGCTGGAACACACTGTTCATCAGGTCCATAAAAGATGCAGGAGAATTCGTTAGTCCAAAAGATAGAAATACAAACTCATAATGACCATACGGCATCCTGAAGGCTATCTTCGGGATGTCGCACTCTCGAACTTTGAGCTGGTGGTACAATGATTCTGCAATTGCAAATAGCACAAATTAGAATGAAAGGGAGACATTTCATCACACGACATAGATCTTGAAAGAAGAGAACATTTCCTAAACGTTTCGTAGCCTCTTAGCCATATGTGTGGCGCGCTTCACACCCAAGAAAAAGACTCTACTTAACGCAGGTTTTAGACACTCTAGGACACTTCAAACATGTTGCTCTGATACAAAGTTTTTCATGACCCGCACGTAGACCCAGATTACACGGGACAAGGAGCCCCGAGAGACTCCAAGTCAACCCATGGCATGAACATGCATCTAACTCAATATTAATAAAGCGGAATACTCAACATAATATCATAGAAGAAACGTAATTATGAAATACATAGAATATGAAATGCACTTCATACATGACAGCGGAATACTACACATAGTTTGAAAGCCTCTAACATATCATATGGGTTGATGGGACTACTGATCACGGGAAAAAATATAGGTCCCGTGATACACTTTACAACTTAAATGAGTCGTGTTTTCTAAGCTATTTGATACATTTTCATGTGATTTCATATTCTAAGCTATTTGATACATTTTCATGTGATTTCATATAAAAGTGAAGATAGGTGCTAAACCAACATGATTAGCTTTGTTTTGTAGGTTTTGATGACTTTTGGAGGAGCTAATTCATGAGTTGGTGAAGTAGAGGCTTGGAGACGGAAGAAACACGCAAATGTCGGTAAAGAGGAGGTGCTTCTCAAAATGTTTCGCCCGCTGCACGGCTACGGCAGGTGTGCTGCCCAAGATAGCCTCGTCACAGTGGCAACGTGCCACGGCAGGGTGGCACCGCGATGGACCTGGTGCACCGTGTTGCCCCGCAGCGTGCCACGTCGCAACGCGGCAGGTGCTGCCAGGTCGAAGCCGGCGATTTCCGTAAAGCTCGCTGGGCCGTGTCACGGGAGGTAATGCTCCAATGCTATACCCGTGACACGTTGCTTGTTATTCCGGGACAAATTCTACTATTATAAATAGCACACTAGGTTTATTTTCACATATTCTCGACTTGGTAGAGCAAGAACGTGGTTACAAAAAATTTGAGGACGAAATTCCTAGGTTTTTCTCTATCTCTTTCTTGTTCCTTTCAATTGCTTGTATGATTAACACTTGTTTTAGGATGTTTAAATCCACAAATGAGTAGCTAATTCCTCCTTCTTGCCGAGGTTATGAACTTTGTGCTGTAATGTAATTATTGATTGCCGGTTTATTTTTCTTTTCTTCCATGGTTGTTCTATTTAATTCTTGGTCTTACTACATTAATGTCTGGCCAATGTTAGTGTAAACTAAAAAGTCCGGCTTCACCCGAGAGGGCAAGAAATTGAAAGTTGTGAATTAATATATATGATCTTTTCTTGGTTCGGGAGAATTGGGAATTGATTTACCTTCGGGATAGAAATATACCCGACAGTCGTATTAGTCATGTGGAACTGGTTTCAGACATGAACTTGAATTCCTTCTTATCACTAAAATGTAGGTGGAAGGTTCATGATTCTGCTGGGCTAAATAATGAGAGCTTTAACCATAGCGTAGTTTCGACTAGCAACTCAGGAGGGAAAGATAAACCATGTATATCGATAATTAATTTCTCTACATGTTCGTTTTAGCCTCAGCATGCTCACATCCATAGTTCAGATTCAACTGTATAACATTTTACTTTGTTATAAAAATATTTTCCAAAATATAAAAACTTTTCTTTACACCGTTGTCTTCATTATTAGAGTTATAGTAAATTAACACTAAAGGTTTTAATTTCGTAGTCCAAATTCCCCGTGGCCCGACATTCCGGTTCTTAAAAAGCCACTATATTACTTGTACGACCCGTATACTTCATGGGCTCATCAAGTTTTTGGCGCCGTTGCCGGGACTCGGCAATCGGTAAAAATTTTTTTTCAAGTGTTAGTTAACGAATTCTATACAAGCGTTGATACGTGTTTTTAATTTTTTTATTTTATTTTAAAAGAAAAAAATATTTTTTATTGTTTTGATACCCTTCTTGACATGACATCTTGAACATAAATGGTTTAGATGGTAATACTCATACTTCTGATGAGTCTTGTCCGACCGGAGGACACCACTTCTGTGGCAGCACCATAACACGTGTAACATATGTGGTGGTCAAGATGGCCATTGGGATGGCTGTCCGAATGCATACTCCCATCCCCGAAGCCCCTACTATGATCCTTCATATTTTATGAATATAGGCATGATGAAAACAGGACTTGGGACGCCAAGCTCGACAAAGACATGCTGAAATAGATGTTTGAGGCAACAGAGGCAACGAGGGAGGTGATGGAAGCAATGAGAATTCAACTAGCAGAGAATGGAGAAGCTCTAGAAAGGATGAGCTTTAAATTCACGGAGATGATTGCTGAGGCTGAAGCTTGTGACGAATTGCAGGTAACAGTTGTAGGCGACATTCAAGAGGAACTACAAGAGGAAGAAAGGGGTGAATTTTCAGATGAAGCCCGACATTTAGAACCTCTTTGAGCATGTCCCTGAGGAGCTCAGTTACTGTAGAAAATCCATTCAGGGGAGAAGAGATTGAGTATACACCATTTGAAATACTGGAGTGATAGATGTTGATGCTAAGGAGAGGTATACAAGTAAGGGGGTCAATTGTACAGCAGTTTCAAAACTAAGGTGCATTGGACTCACTCAAGCATTTCTTACCTTGAGTTTGGTGGACGACAGTGAAATAGAGTCTTCCAAGCTTGTGGTGAGAAATGTCCAGAGGAGGACCAAGCCCCGTACATTTTGAAATTTGCTGATTGTAATGGACAAAATGACTTCACTTACTTAAGGACCAATAAACGCCAAAGGCGACATCTACTGCTTGGTCCTTACAATTCTTCACCACCACCCCGGGAGCATAAAAGAAAATTAGAGAAGAAATTAGGGGTGATTCATATCTCGAAGGTGGAGGAAAAAGTGGTGAAACCTAATGCGTCGTGCCGCGACGTAAATTAGGCGCCGCTGGGGTAAGTAACCCATGGGTACCATAGGTACCATTTTAAATTTCTCGGACTTTTATTGATTTTATTTATTTTTCACTTTTGTTGTTTTTGTGGAAAGTTACACAGATGGAGGGGAATTATGAGTACCCGTGAAGGAGGAAGCTAATGTTTATGAAGAGAAAAAGTGTGGGGTAAACACCCACTTTAGCAAATTTGAACGAAAGCATGTTAAGGCTAGGCCTAAAGGCCTCGTAGGGAGCATTTTCACCCTCTTTAAATTTTAATTTGATGCTATGAGGACATAGCATGATTTAAGGTGGGGTGAGGGAAATTTTGAGGAAATTTCAAAATTCTTCAAGCTTAACAAATTTTTGGTGAATATACGTTGTGGAAGAAAAAATATTTGAGGTGAAAAATTTTTGTGAGTCAAGTATGAGTTCATCACCTGTTGGTTTTTCTTGTCGGTTCTTTTCCGACGGGGGTCTTTGAACCGAAGAATAAAATTTTTGTTTTTTTTTTTTTTTTTTCGTTGTCTCCGTGATATACTGTTTTAGTCGTAGTTAGGACTCCGTTTTCCAAGATGGATGGTTGACGACCGTCTTGAGGAAAAATTAGTCAATAGGTTTTGTTCTTTTTTGTAAAACTCATAGCCACGGATGCTTGATATTCTTTTGTGTTATGAATGATTGTGAGATGCAAGTATGTTTAGTATTAAAGCACAAGTGTATAACTTTGTTTGGAAGATTACTTAGGCTCTTGAATTTGACTCCGATATGATTGAAGCTTAATTTTAAATTCTTGTGATTAGCTGAGTAAGAGTCCGCTGAATGTGTCTTGAATTGAGCATGTGCAATGAGTGTAAGGTTTTGAGCATTCTGTGTTATTGTGGAATGTCTAGAACTTGCCTGGTGTGTTTATAAAACGAAATGAAGGATGTAAATTGTAGGAGATGATTTAGGTATTTCCTTTGAATTAACCCAATTTTATCCTCGTTTTACCTACCTTGAGAAATTAATCCTAGTGAGCCCTGTTGAGCCTTGAGCCTATTCTTTGATAGCTGCAACATAAGCCTAAACCTTTCTTTCATTAACCTTGAATTTGACCCAAAGCTCCTAAGCGCTTGAAGAAGAAAAAATCGGAGGAGTAAAGGAGTGAGGAGAATGAAAAGAAATGAGAAGTAGCAAGTTGTAGAAGCGAGAAAAGGTTGAAGGTGCACTTGTGTGAAAATGATTAATCATTATTAAGGAGCAAGAAAAGAAAGTAATGAAAATTATTTATACAACTCCTTACTAATGAGCTAAAAGTGCCTAAAAGAAATGGGGGAACGGAAGAGGAAAAAGAAAACTACAAGGATAAAAGGTATAAGTGAAGGAAGTTCACAATGAGGGAGTGATGTATAGAAAGCGCTTAGGGAAGATAGTCACTATTACTGATCACAATAGTACCTACCTACACCTGAGTACATAACAACCTAAATCCTAATTGATCTTACATTCGCACATCCTCAAATTAGTGAGTACAACACTAAGGGCAAGCTTATGGGCCATTACATGGCATGTGAATTCTTGTGAGAGTGAGTGAAATCTGATTTATGTTCCACACAATGTGTGATGTAAAAATTGTTTTTGCGTGTGAGTGGGGTAACTTCTCTTTCCGTGAGGGCACATGTTTAATGAAGGATAAAATTCATGTGGGATTTCTTAATCGCTGATTGACATGAGTTTGCTAACATTGAGAGTCGATTCTTGAAACTAAAATACCCTTCAATCTTGTGGTTTTAAAAATTAAAGATAAAAACATAAAGGTAATTAATTTATAATTAAATATTAAATAATCATCATAGCCGTAATTTGAATCATCGCATAGATTAGCTATGTGTGAGTCTTTTATTCACACGAGATGTAAAGGTTGTTCGAGGACGAAGAAGATTTTATGGGTGAAGGATCACGGGAAAAACAGGTCCCAGATAAACTTTACAACTTAAATGAGTAGTGTTTTCTAAGCTATTTGATACATTTTCATGTGATTTCATATAAAAGTGAAGATAGGTGCCAACTAACATGATTAGCTTGTTTTGTAGGTTTTTGATGACTTTTGAGGAGCTAATTCATGAGTTGGTGAAGTAGAGGCTTGAGACGGAAGAAACACGCAAATGTCGGTAAAGAGGAGTCTCAAAACAGCCCGCCTGCGTTGTCGGCACGTGCCACGGCAGGCAGGCTGCCCAAGACAGCCCTCGCCGCTGGCAACGCGCTACGCAGGGTGGCACCGTGATGGACCTGGTGCAACGCCGCCCTGGCAGCGCCATACCGCCAACGCGGCAGGGTGCTGCCAGGGTCGAGTTTCAAGACTCTGTGAAAGCCTCCACAAGCTGGGGCCGTGTCACGGAGGCAATGCTCCGCGTTACACTCCGTGACATGTTGCTTGTTATTCCGGACAAATTCTACTATTATAAATAGCACACTAGGTTTATTTTCACATATTCTGACTTGGTGGAGCAACAAAGTGGGTTACAGGCAGCTTTGAGGACAAAATTCCTAGGTTTTTCTCATCTCTTTCTTGTTCCTTTCAATTGCTTGTATGATTAAGCACTTTGTTTTAGGATGTTTAATCCACAAATGAGTGGCCAATTCTCTTTCTTGCTGAGGTTATGATACTTTTGAATTGTAATTATTGATTGCTGGTTTATTTTCTCTTTCTTCCATGGTTGTTCTATTTAATTCTTGTTCCTACTACATTAATGTCTGGCCAATGTTACTGTAAATCCAAAAAGTCCGGTTTCACCCGAGAGGGTAAAATTGGAAAAAGTTGTGAATTAATAGGATAAGGATCTTTCTGGTTCGGGAGAATTGGGAATTGATTTACCTTCGGGATAGAAATATACCCCAAAGTCGTATTAGTCAGTGTGTGTGGAACCGGTTTCGTATTGCTAGAACTTGAATTCCTTCTTATCACGAAAATGTAGGTGGGAAGGTTCATGATTCTTAAGTTGGGTTAAATACGAGAGTTTTAATCCATAGGCAGTATTTTCGACTAGCAACCGGAGGAAAGATAAACTATGTATATCGATAGTTAGATTTCTTTCATGTTCGTTTTAGCCTCAGCATGCTCACATCCATAGTTCAGATTCAACTGTATAACATTTTACTTTGTTATAAAAATATTTTCCAAAATATAAAAACTTTTCTTTACACCTGTCTCTATTATTAGAGTTATAGTAAATTAACACTGAAAAGGTTTTACCCCGTAGTCCAGTCCCTGTGGGTTCGACATTCCGGTTCTTAAAAAGAGCCACTATATTACTTGTACGACCCGTACACTTGCGGGCTCATCAACTACACCCCCAATTAACCCGACGACTCTGAAAAATGAACATAAAGAGACAACTATCAACTGGTCCTCGGAGAATGAGGACTCACCAATGAGCTGGATGCTAACTCTAAGAACAAGCTAATGATGGTGTTGGGTCTGAAGATCGGAGCCTGTATCTTGAAATGATACAACATATAGTATGCGGTCAGTATGTGGAACGTACCGAGTATGCAAGGTAAGTAAAATGGACATTTAAATACATAAAAGTTCATAAGTGATCATAAGAGTAGGACAACATGTTCTTAATGTGAATATCATAACATAACATAAGGCTTAAGGTTTTCAAAATATTCTTAATCCATTCATTATCATAGTCATTAGAGAAACTTTATAAATCATAGATTGAGCCAAAGTAACATAAAAATAAAAATGCATAAAACATGAGGAACAATAGGAAGAATCGTCAAAAACGACACCATGATTGTAGAGCCTTACATGATACCACAACTATCTCATTCAAGTGGGCAGAGTCGTCCTTGGCTTGCCAGGCAAGGGACATGAATTATGTGATATCTCGAAAGATGGGATCCATTAACATTGTAATGTATCAACATGAACCTATGGTGGAATGTAGTTATGAGACACTGGCGTAGTCCTTTGAACGTCGGGCTACTCGATTCTAGACACTGCTCCCAAAAACTTTCACATTAGGCTCGTACATAAATCATAAGCATCATTCATGAGATTCATGGCCAAATAAACATTTAACATTGTTGCTACCTATTTACATACATATTTATCCATGAATCAAGGTCCTATTAATCGTCCAACGTCATAAATCGGTCAATCATGAAATTAATTTCATAAATCATAAATCATATTTGAATATCTGGGCCTTGCCCAATACTTTAACATGCTTGGAAATACTCAATTCACTTGAAAATATGATTATAAGCATGAGTAAACTGAAAACATATTTTTTATCATTAATAGTTCACCATGCAAGAACATTAATCATAAATCTTAACTCTCATGAACTTCTCTTAAATAGGCATTTGAAACATGATTTTTAATGAAAAACATATTTGAAACATGATTTTTAATGAACTTCTCATATTTGAAAGATGATTTTTAATAAAAAACAACATAAAACATGCCCATGAATTATAATTCAATAGTAGAAATACATTTAAATCATACCCATGTAGAGAATTAGGAATTTCATGCATTAGGTTAAACCCCATAGAATCATCATAGGAATTTCATGATTTAGAGAAAGATTGGGGATGGATGTGAACGGATTCACCTATTAATAACCCTACGTACATACCTGATTAAAGCTGATTCCTACACTTCCTTGATTTCCCGAGAGGAATTTGAGAAGAATTAGAAGGGATTAAGCTTGATCTCCTCTCTAACTCCTTAACTTCCATTCATTGGGTTTAGAATAGGTTAGAATGACTTAACCTATCTTCATACACCCAAAAAATGGCTTAAAATGACGTAGTATAGGACCCCTAGAGCATAGGAAGAATGAGAATACCCTTAATAACGTCACAAAAAATAACTGCTCGTTAGTCCCCATGAGGGACCTAACGAGTCATTGCCACCAACCACGAGTCGTTACATCGATTTTGGGTACAATGTTGAGGTTTCTCCTAGAACTCATAACGGGCCATCATATGAATTGTTGGCAGTGATCACGACTCATGGTAACCACTCATTATCTCCACTGCTTCAAACCTTGAATCATTAGTTACCTACTGCCCACGAACCATCCCATGAATCGTGGTGACTGACCATGACTCGTGGGGACGTTCCTTAGGGTACACTGCTAGGCCCCCTTCACTTTCCTTAATCCCTTGCCCACTGCTAACTAAACGAGTCGTGGGGACTGACCACGACTTGTGGTCAGGTCTGTGGGGACCTCAGATTCCAAAATTCAACCCAATCCTTGAACCTCACCATGAGTCTTTTCATGACTCGTGCTCTATCCCACGGGTCATATAACGACTCTTTTTGTGACCTAGTGCAAAATTTTCAATTTTCTCTATTTTAACTCTCAGGTCTGATCTTTAGGATTTCAGGGTATTACAGAAAGTGGCAAAGCACATTGAGTTACTAAAAGAAGAAACACGATCGGTACCTTTTATAGATGTCGTTAAAGATATGTTCGATTTTTCTATGTACTTGAAGATGCTAATGACAAGAAAGCTTCCCTGTGACAAAGTGGAGCTTATTCCAGTGACACACTAAGTGAGTGTCATTATTGCTTGCACATGTGTTGAGAAGAAAGGAGATTCGAGAGAATTTACTATTCCTTGTAGGATCGATAGATATGAATGCTTGCATGCCCTTTGTGACAATTTTTACACAAGCGATCAGAGAATCAAGAAATCCGGATTATCCGGGGAAAGTATTAATCTGATGGCTCTATCTATTTAGAAGCGATCTGGATTATCCATTTTTACTTCCACCTCTATCCAAATCCAAATTGTTGATAAGAGAATCAAGACACCTATAGGGGTGGTGGAATATGTGTTGGTGAAAGTCAGAAAGTTTGTTCTTTCAGCTAATTTTGTTGTTCTATACCATGATATGAATTAGGGTATTCTTATCATACTTGGGAGACCTTTTCTGGCTACTGGGAAGGCCTAGATGGACTCGAAAAAGCACAAAATTATATTCCCGATCAAGAATAAAAGCATCACCTTCATAGCCGAGAGAGGCCATTTTTGCCCAATAGGTGTTGGGGATATCTTTGTGGTTAATGTTAAGAAAAGTGATGATGAAGTTGTTGAACATACCATTGCTACATCACTCAATAGAAAGAAGGCCAAATCAAAATAGCTGAAGCAGTACCTCTGTTGCACAAAAAATTAGAAGCGAGTGAGGAAGTCCCGTCGCAAGGATGACTCACCATGTTCATGATGAGGTATCTTGGGTCGTGTCGTGGCATTAAATCAGGAACTTCTTGGGAGGCCACCCAAGGGATGATAAACCATGTATAGTTTCCACATCATGTCGCGACATTAAATCAACCTAGAACCATGAATGGCTCCAAACTAACCCATGACACATACATAGCATATTCTTGAGCATAACTTAGAGAAAAGAAATTAGGCACATAACATAAATTGAAGTCTAGGATAACATAAAGCATACACAGGAGTACAAGTCAACAATGCTGAATCATCTACTACGTAACTGTCTGGAAAGCCTTTAGTCTTAAGATGAGATGATGGGACAACACCCCCAACTAGCTCGACTAAGTCTGAAACTGAAACACATAAAATAAAACATCTAGAAAGTGTCCTCAAAAGATGAGGACTCACCCAAATTGAGGCTGGAGTAAATTGAAATGAGAGCGGACCTAACATCAAGACTGAGAATTATACCTAAACCTATATCGTGAGACAATATAGAATAGAGTATTGATGAGTTGGTAATTTACCAACTCATTATACTTTTAAGAATGAGCTTTTCCCTTATTTTCACATTAATTGGGAAGGTTTAATGTCTTTTCTCTTTGATTTTGTAGGTATTAAACTTGGACAAGGAAACCAGAGAAATTGAACAAACAGAACTTTGTTGGTAGCAAAGAACATATGTTCCGTAGAAGGGAACCTATGAAACGTAGATGCAAACACAATGAGCACTGATAATGAGCATAAAGGAACCTGTGAAGTGTAAGTTGGCACCATCAAAATGTGGGTGCAACCACAAAAGAATTTCTAGCATTACTGTTGGGACGTGTGAAGAACTTGTGGTTCACGGATTTTGCAGGTGCCTTGCAAGTGACCAAAATGCGGAAAAGGGTAAAATCGTCCAACTAGTCATAAGTAAATCAGAGAAGCTTCCAAGGTAAATTTGAAAAGTTGAGCCCAAGGAAATGTGAAGAATACCAAAATTGTACTCACCCATGTCATATCATACATCTTAGTTTGGAATTATAGAGAGAAGTAGAAGAAAAATAGTAAAGTACTTTGTTTTTCTTCTTCTTCTTTACTATTTTGAACTAAGTAAACCATTATAGAAGATAGTCGAAAGCTTGAATTTCTATTCAATATGATGAATGTTAATGAGTTAACCATGGGTATCGTCTCTTTAACTCCATCTATGAGTATCTAATTTAGTTGCTAGGGATGTGTTCATGACAGGGGTATAGAATGGATTGGGTGTTGTTGATTTAGTCTTAGATTCAATTATAATGCATGAATCTAGTCTTTCCTCCAAGTTTTAATGCTAAAATTAGCGGTTGCAAATATTGATGTACTCTTATTATCTTACTTTTTATTGAATTAGAGAAGTAAGATTTGGGTGAGGAAGAATTAGTGAGGACTTGGATGGTGGTTATTGTTGAGCCCGCAAGTGTACGGGTCATGCAAGTAATATAGTGGCCCTTTTTAAGAGACAGATGTCGAACCCACAGGGACTGGACAATTCAGCTAACTATCAAGTTCAAGTGTGATATTAAATGCCGCAAGTGTTGATTATAGAAGTTTTCGATGGAGTTAATTAAGTCTAGGAGCTATCAACGAAATACTCTGAATTAATTCAAGGAGCAACTAGAGTTAAAAGCCGGATAATCATGCGATACTACGAATTGCACTGGTTTAAGCATGAAACTATAAATTGTCGTCTCACATAATTAGAATTGCATGTTCATGGTCTTCCGAACCTCTAAACACGACAAACTAGCCTCACTAATACATTGTTGAGCGAGGATGTTATTTCTAGTTCGTGGGCAATTAACTACGTGGATGTGGTTTATG